>JAKCPI010023688.1:0-27676 GCA_023213315.1 Euborellia annulipes | reverse complement strand
CAAAACACTTGCAAATCTGTTTAATTAAACCGAGTTTGAGCATTTATGCATTGCTTATTTAAATGATAATGTAAAAGATTTATTAATGTTTGATAATCGAATTATTTTTTAGAATAAATATTTAAAAAAATAATTATTTATAGGTTATATTATATTATAGGTCACTAACCTCACTTGTCATTTTTTCATCGCATTTAACATTAAAAGTGATTATTATATTTATTATATAAGCAAAAATAAAAGTGAAAATAATTAAATATTTTTCAAGAAATTAAATAAATTATACCTTTAATAGTTGAACTGGCAGTCAGATAGGCAGGCCCAGGTCAGGAAAATCACTTTGAATTCACAACACACACATAAAAATAAAACTATAACAAATTATAAATGAATAACACGAATAAATAAATACTTTTTAAATAATAACGAAAAGTTAAAAAGAACACGGAGCCGAGAGACAAATAAAAAAGCGGGATCGCACCCGAATGGCTCAAGTAGCCGCTGTCTAGAGAGCGCTGCCAGCGGTACACACAGACACACACACTCATAGCCACTCTCTCTTCAAGGGCGAATCCAGTGGTGTGTCTCGGGGGCGGGGGGGGAATCTGGTGTGACTGGTCGCACAGCACACAATTTTTCTTATTATCGGTAATTTAAAGGCGCATTCTGTACTTGTTTGCCAGAATATTAATACAAATCATTTTAAGTATTAATTTCTTAAAATTTTACATTAAAAATAATTTTTTTTCTTCAAATCTCTGAGAGGGGGGGGTAATTACCCCCTTTACCCCTATGAATCCATCCTTGCAATCTCACACATACCTATGCACCTGTATGCATTCAACATGGTTAAAAAAGTAATTTAACCTGATAACCAAAGGAGTATTTCAGAGGGAAAATTTATAATAAAAAAATTTAATTTAATTTAAAGTAAGAAGGAAATCCAAAATTCCTTATAAAATTATTTTCTATTTTTAATATATTCATCAAATTAATAAAAAAATAAAAATAAAAACTGAATTACATTATCAAAGTGTAGCTTCAAACAATTTTCACGAGAAATATTACTAATATACTTTTTTAAAAGGGCATCTAAATAATAATTCGATTATATGAATTCCTAGCTCCTCGGGCTTGGTGTAGTTGGTGGGCGCGCCTGCCTTGTGTACAAAGGGTCGAGGGTTCTGGATCCCAGGCAGTCCGATGATTTTATTGAAGCCATTTGGATTCCAAATGGCTTTAAATGAGAATGCCTAAAACCCCCATAGATATATTTACAAATAACGAGTATCGTTTGAAGTCTTAAATGCCCTAAATTGCCGAAAAGACCTTGTGAATGTGAGTGTGAATGGTAAAAAAAAGTGTGTTTAAAAAAAAAAATGAATTTTAATCTAAAATCTAGTGTAATTGTCGCACAGCACACAACTTTCTCTTACCTTCGGTAATCGAAAGTTGTGTTCTGCCTTGTCACATCAGATTTTTTGGTGTCGACATATATTTAGTTTCCGACAGTACTGTCATTCGATTTTCAAGATGTAAAATTTATAAGCAGTGCCGTAATAAGGCAGTAGCGTATCCAGGTGGGGGCGAAGAATTTAAAATTTCAACCTCCTCTCTTATTTCCGCAGGTGCTTTCTGACTTGCCCGAAGACACACACCTCAAACCCAACCGGCCTCTCGCTGTAGCCATCTCCGGCACTCCGTGAAGTTACATCATTTCCTATCTCTAACTCCACCACCTGATTTCGTCTCTAGCTAGTGAACTAATCCTTATTACTGGTTCCACCCGGTTCCTTTTATCCAACCTCTTCTATGGAATAGAGAATGTCCTGGTATGAGGAGGGACTCCCTCAGCACCGGCGTGTAGCCTGCTCCTTTCGAATAAGGCATTACTGAGAGGGAATATTCTTTACCTCCCTTCCACAGGACGGGATGTCACAGCAACTCCCTCTCCCCGTAGAGTTGCCTGGGGGCTATTGTGGTGTGATCCTATATTTCAATCCAATGCCTGCTTGAGAATTTGTTTACATTAAATAAATATTTTTATTTAATGGAAAAATCTCGCACCCCCAGGGTTTGAACAGGCATCCTCATTGTAGAAAGCCCGCATCCAAGCCCGCTACACCAGCTAACTTAATTCATTAGTGTATTAATAATTTTTACTAAAATTGCCGTAACTAAATAACTAGCATTAAAGTCTCTTTTAATATTTTTTTCTTTTCTTCTTGGATAGAAAATATATAATAATGATATCTAGAAAAAAAGATGCCGTTTTGTGATATGTTAATAAAACACATGGCGTCATGACATCATATCTTTCTCTCTTTTTTCCCTCTCAATTGAAGATTCATTCTTAAAATGGCTGCCTATACCCCATTTTCCAAGACTCAAAAAGGAAATGAAACTTTTCCGCTGCCACGACGGCGGCTGATATTAAATATAGAGAAAAAATATAATAGGCTGGAATTTAATTTTGAATAAGATAAGAGGCTAAAGAAACTTCTTCGTATAAACTTATGTATTTTACAATCAAACTCAAAAATAAAAAAATATCTTGTTATTTATGTTTTTTGACATTACAAATTGTTAAAATATCAGCTGTTATTTATGTGTTAATAATTAATTCTTCCAAATTATGGGCAAATTTTTTTGAATGAGTATTTAATCTTTTCTTTATAGATGTTTAAATAAAGATACTTGTTTGCGGTTTGTTTGTATAAGATACAAAGTTTCGGTCACTCATTTTGTGGACTTCATAATAGCTGAATCAATATGTAGTAGAATAAATAAAAGGCCAAGCAGCTATGTTTATTTCTTTATTATTGAACCCATAGCGACGTTTCGGTCGACTACGCGACCATCTTCATGGCTACAATGGAGTTTATAAAACTCATAACATCAAAAGGTTGTATAAAAAATTTCAAGCCATAAAAATAATTGGTCTTTTATAAACTCCATTATAGCCATGAAGATGGTCTCATAGTCGACCGAAACGTTGCTGTTCTATAATAAAGAAATAAACATAGCTGCTTGGCCTTTTTTTAGAAATGCCTAAATAAGCTCTTTAAATTAGCCACTTTTTACATTAAAAATTTTATTTCAAAAAAATCATAGTATATTTCATCATGAGATTTTTCTTAAAGAGTTTCTGAATACAGGTTTTAAATTATCGTTTTTTTTATTATTGGAGTTTTTAATTATTGGCCATATTTGAATTAATTGTATTAAAAATACAAATACTGTACAATGTTTCGACTGCTTATTCTGCATTCGTTTTCAGCTACTGTGAACTTGCTCCGACTCAAGTGAACTGATAACGTTATTTGAGTCGGGGCAAGTGTACAGCACTTGAAAACGAATACAGAATAAGTAGACCAAACGTTAAACAGTATTTATATTTTTAATAAATAATTAATACCAATGTGGACTACAACTAAAAACTCCCATAATAATAATAATACAAACCACTAAAGTTTTAATAAACATATCGGGTGTATAACTTTTTAATGGTCCAAACGTCCAAATCTCTCTTAAATGTTGAATTTAAATTTATTATTTTTTTAATGTTCCGCACCCTTAAAGAAGCGAATCGAAAAGAAAAACACCCCTCCAATTGGAGTATCTCATGCAAATAATCCTCTCTATCTTATTGGATTTTGATGTGATTTATTTATCCCTAAATTTGAATTGATGAATTCACTAAAGTTTAGAGGAGGGTGTGTGTGTGTGTCCGTTCCTCTGTCTGTCTTAGTAGTTATCCATCTCACTTTCTCCTCCTAAATCCATCCCCCTTCTCTTTCTTCTCTCCTCCCTTCTCTATAATTTCTAACAATGAATGTTCGCTTCTGCAATTTTCGAAATTGTCCCTCTATTATATGCGCCAAATTTAGGTCTCGGATTCCTTTTTATACCATATCTAATTCAGCAACGATAGCAATTTGCATTGCAATTCCCCTTCCCTTTCTACTATACCTATCCATCACCCTTCCTTCTTTGCTGACAGGACTCTGAGAGGGGTGAGGGCAAACAGAATGAATAAATGGAATCAATAAAAAGAAAAGATTGAGAGAGATAATTATTATATTAAGAAAATTATACTAGATACTTTAAAATCATCACCATTTTAGCTGGGATTATCTCTATATAATAAGATAATCTAAACATATTTTTATTATGACTTTTCTTAAACTTTATAAATAAAATATATAAAAAAATACAATCTCAACCTAAATATTAATCGCCATAGGCGAACAATTGCAAAAGTTTTGAATTAACCTGACTCAAAGTTTTAAATTTCCCTCAATGACTCCACTTCCCCTTTCTCTGGCCAATCAGCATGAGAGAGTGGTAAAAAGGCACATAAAACAGAAGTCAGTGGCTAGCGTTTTATATATGGATATATTATTATTATTATACGTTTTATATATGGATATATTATTATATATGTTAGGCATTAGTGAGTCAAGAGCCAAAAAAATTAAAAATTGAGTTAAGCACGGAATATTGTTTAAAATGCTATAATTAATAGTATTTTTTATGAAATATGTCCTAAAAAAATTTATATTTAATGTTACTTGCAAAATTGGCAAAAAATATATGACAAGCCCTAAGGTATTTATTTAAAATTTATATAATATTCGTTTATTTAAAAAAAATTGGGAGTGCGGAGATTGCTAATAAAGAGAAATAAGAATAAAAAAAAAAAAAAAACTGTTTAAAAATTTTATATACAGATAAAAGGGAAAATTTCAGAGAATATATAACGATGATCCTT
The DNA here is from genome assembly GCA_023213315.1 of Euborellia annulipes. Taxonomy (NCBI): domain Eukaryota; kingdom Metazoa; phylum Arthropoda; class Insecta; order Dermaptera; family Anisolabididae; genus Euborellia; species Euborellia annulipes. The sequence continues at coordinate 22,902 of JAKCPI010023688.1, read as the reverse complement.
TTTTCTATCATTTGAATGGTTGAACCGATGGTTAGATTAAAGAAAAAATATATTCTTAATTATTCAATTTTAGTTCCATGTGAATATTCTCTAGGAAATTCTAAACTTATTACAAAAAATCCGATGCGAATTGGATGAGCGGTTTCCGAGTTATAGACATTTGATTTATCAAATATTTTATTCATTTCCAATGTTAATTTATTCCTGCTCTTGATTTGGCCAAAGGAGGGGAGGGTCGTGGCTGACAGCAGCCCCTCCCCGCGGCTCTGATTGTCGCGCCAGCCGCCTCTCCCCCTCTTTTCTAAGAAAAATGATTTCTCTTTTTAAAAATAATAATTTAATAGCTTTTAAGTCAAATTTTTTTTTTTTTTTTGGACATTTCGAAGAATTATAAAAATTGAAAGAGAAAAACAAAATTAATTAAGCAGTCAGAGAATATTGCCAAATAAATGATAGTTATATATTTAGTTAGATGTAAAATCTTTCAAAATCTTTCAATTCTTCATCATCTCATGGTTGTTATATTTATTTGAACACAAGCGATAATTCGATCTTGTATTACTGTAGGGTAGTTAAATATCAAAGTGTAAAATTAAATTTAGATGAAATGATTTGAGAACTTCAAACAATTCTCACAAAATATTACTGATGTACTTTTTAAAAGGGCATCTAAATAAAAATTGATTTATATGAATTTTAATCTAAAAAGTAAAAGATTTAAATTCTGTTACCATGGCAACCATTTCACCTAGCTTTCCTATGAAGAACAAGAGTAAGTCCTTCAGAAGATTTCAGCGGCAAAATGAGAAGATATATTTTAAAGAGCATCTAAAAAATAATTGTTTTATTAATTAAAAAAAAAAAAATCGTTAGAGCAAATTTTGAGAAAATCGAAAAAAACTGAAAAACTACATCAGTAAAGTACTAGTACTTTTTGGCTCATTTTGATTAAAAGCTTATTTCCACGCCTCAGGGGGGTGTCTAACTTAAATATAAAATTTCACCATCCTAGCTCAATTCCTTCATGGTTAAAATTGAACACACATAGGCAAGAGAATGTAAAAAAAAAAAAAAAAAGGGGGGGGCCGTGAGATATTTATTTGGTTCCAAAAGGGGCCGCGATTCAAAAAGCTGAACTAAAGGTCTAAAGGTCTAAAGGGATGGATTTTAATATATTTATGAGAAATAAGCATCTCTTTGATTGAAGACAAAATATTTTGAAATTTTATTTTTTCTCAAAGGATTGAATTTTTTATAGATAAATATGCAGTCTTTTATTCTTATAGTTAAAAAAGTTTCGAATAAAATTTTATAAAAGCATAAAAAGATGAAATTAATCAATTTGGCAATTATTTCAAATGATGGGAGAGCATCAATTTGTTTTTTTCTAATTCGATCGGCGCCCAGAGTGCAGCCATGGAGCCTCGCTTCACTCTCGTCTAGGCTTTTCTTCCACGCGCACAATCTCTTTTCAAAAAATCTCTCTATCTCTCTTATTTTTCGTTGGATTTGTGGAAAAATGCAAAACTGGTCTTTTCAATCAATTATAATGCTATAGACATTTTTTTATTTAAATACGACCACATAAAATGGGGGTTTATTAATTGCCTTTTACATCTTCAAATTTTAACTGCCTCTTTCATTTTCTAATTATCCTAATTTATTGTTTTTTAATTAAATAAACGCCCTCGGGGCATGGCGTAGAGGTTAGCGTGCTAACCTCATATACCAAACGTCGCGGGTTCGGACCCCAGGCAGTCCGATGATTTTATTTAAGCCAATTGGATACCAAATGGCTTAAATAAGAATGCCTGGACCCCAATATATATAATTTAATAATAACGGATATCGTAAATGTCTTAAATGGCCTAAGTTGCCGAAAAGACAGTGTGAATGTGTGTGTGAGTGTGAGTGTGAATGAGAAAAAAGTGTGAGTGTTTTTAAAAAAAAAAAAAAAAAAAAATTAAATAAACACATATAAGCCTTGATATTGATTGAATAACTTAGTATATAAAATATTCCAGCAAAAACAATGAAATTTTAGTCTCAAAACGTTCTGAAAATGATTAAAGATCGATTTTCCAAATTTATTTTGACATAATAATTTTTACTTTCTCTTAAAATTCAAAAATCAATTATTTTTTTGATGCTGTTCTATTTTGCTTTCAAAATTGTTTGAAGACCACCATGGGCGTAACTAGAGAATTTGGCTGGGGGGGGGGGGCATGGGACCAGCTATCCTCCGGTGGGCGTGGAAAGCCCCATATTTTCTCAATTTTTCTTCCCTCCCCCGGCACCCCCTCTAGTTACGCCCATGTCTATGCTTATTGTTAAATAATTATTATATATATTCAATTTAATGATTTTCAATTTATATTAATTAACTTTCTAATAATTTTTTTTTATTTTTATTTTGGAATTTTCCATCTATTCTAAATTGATTCCCATTTTATTTTATTTTTTTTTCGTTCTCGTTCTCAGTTAGTAGTAACAGCACTCTAGCAATCTTACTCATCAAATTTTCCAGCACTTTTTTTTTTGAAGTGAACTCCTGAACCCTTTCTCAGGTTCCAATTGTGTCGCCAAGTGGAGGTGCTGGAATTGGGGTGGTAGAGGGGAGGGCTGTGATGGATTGGTTTCCTCGTCAACCCCATCCAAAAAAAAAAAAAAAAAAAAGGTGTTGGCCCAATCTTATCCGTAATGTATTGAAAACGAATCCAACTTGCTAAGACCCTCCTTCTCTCTTTTTTTTATTCGCCTGCACACCCTTCAAAAAAAGTTTCAAGATCCACTGACTGACAGTTTAGTTCAGTTTGGTAAAATGATCCATTAAAACTTTTCCTTAGGATTCATATTTCAAATTTATTATTATTATTATTATTATTAATGTCGTTATTATTGTATTCATCGATTTGAAAAAAAAAAAAAAAACTTGATATGAATATTAGAGAAGAAAGTTTTATAAAAAATAATTTTTATTAAGTTTTATCCTGACTTGTTAAAAAAACAATATTGATTCAAGTAGATACGTCAGGATAGGTGAAAGAAGAAAATCCGCAGTCAGTTATATTTCATTATTTTTATTCCATCATGTTGACGTTTTGATCCCGGTTGAGATCATCCTCAGAACAGATGGGTGCCATTTACACATATATGACACCCATCTGTTCTGAGGATGATCTCAACCGGGAGCGAAAAGTCAACATGATGGAATAAAAATAATGAATCATCTGTACCCGATTTTTTTTTTTTTACCTTTTCGGTTTTTAAAATTATTTGACTATATATCATATACTTACTTAAAGCTCTAGCTCCCAGATGGGGACTTAATTGGACCGTTTATTTTGAAAGTGGTGTAAGTCCATTTTCAAAATAAAAAATGAGATATTCCATAATTTGTGCTTAATTTAATGTAAATTTTTTATATATAGGCCTAAATAAGCTTAGTTAGTGGTAAATTTCATAAAAAATTCCCTTGATTTGTACAGTTGGAATTTGGTCGGTAAAAGAAATTTAGCAATCATTGATTATGAAAGTGGTGTAAGTCCAATTTGAGGTAGGTGCCTTGGCAGATGTTTGTCTGTCATTAGCCACAGGATAATTATTATGTAATAAATCAATCTAGAAAACAATAAGTTCATTTTACATGAAATGAAATGAGAAAATTTCATTTCAACAAAAATCTTCAAAACACAATAAAAATTTTGTGTCGAGATATATTTAGTTTCCCATAGCATCTTGGTTTCTAACTTGCCCACTTCCAATTCATAAGTAAAAAGATCAATTAATTCAAAATTTCCATAGGCTCTGAGTATTTTAAATGTTGACTGCTTGAAATAAACTATGATTATTTTTCAAAATTTAAATCTCATATTTGGATATTTTATACAAAATAGAGAATCCTAAATAAATACAAAAATTTCATAATTGGAAAATTTTTTTAAAATATTGTAAAAAGTTTCAAAGGGGACTTGAATCGAAATTAACATGCAAATCCCAGTAGGGATTTAACATTGGCTCTATGGAAGGAAGAGGGGGAAAGTGAATTTGAAACCCTATGGAGTACACGAGTAAAGTGTGCTTCAAAATATTTCAAGGGGAAATGAGAATATACATTTTAAAGAGCATCTAAAAAATAGGTGATTTATGAATTTTAAACAAAATCGTTAAGGCGAATTTTGAGAAAATTGAAAAAAACTAAAAAAGTACATCAGTAAAGTACTAGTACTTTTTGGCCGATTTTGTTTAAAAGCTTATATTCACCCCTTGGGGAGGGGGTGTCTAACTTAAATATAAAATTTTAACCTCGTAGCGCTGAAAATAGATATGTAAATGCACATAGGCGTAGCCAGGAATTTTTGATGGGGGGGGGGGGGTTCAGGATGATTTCTCCCCTCCCCGACTAATAGGCCGTCTAATGAAATATATGACGAGCCACTCCACCCGCCTTTGTTTCGCCCCCTGGACCCCCCTCGAGCTGCTCGGGCCCGCCCTTTCTTAAGTGCCGCAATTTTTCATTCAACTCGTATCAGGCAATTAAAAATGAAACCCTCTTAATTTTATATATGGACCCTGTTATGCAATGGTGACGACCAAAAAATTAAAAATTGAGTTAAGCACGGAATATTGTTTAAAATGCTATAATTAATAGTATTTTTTATGAAATATGTCCTAAAAAAATTTATATTTAATGTTACTTGCACAATTGACAAGAAAAATTATAAATAATCCAATGAAAACAAAAAACTTTAAAGTTGTTTTTTTCTTTTTTTTTTGTCTTTGACACACCATTGCATAACAGGGTACATATATGGGCCTATAATCCCGTAGTGTCTATCTGATTCTCTTGAACAGACTCCCATCTTAGATCTCTTAAAGAAAAAAAAATAAAAAATTTATTTATATATTAATATTTATTATTTTTCATTTGAGAGATTTAATCAATTTTAATAGGCTTTAATCTTTTATAAAGCAAGACTAATGGGGGGGGGGGGTTGAACCCCCAAATCCCCCTCCGTGGCTACGCCTATGTAAATGCACATTCATTAATACACTCACATTTTATTAAAAAATACAAATTTAATGTAATGTAAAAAGTTTTTCTCAAAACCTTACATTTGGTTTATTAACTAGCTCCTGTACTCATATCTTTAATTATAATGAGAGTGAAAGAGAAAGGAGATCGACTGCATGGCAACTGGTCAAGGTCAACGAGATCATAAAAGACGACAATCGAGAGTGACTCAGCATCCAAAAATATAAAGGCGCGCAGACGTCTGTGTCGGTGTCTGTTAATCTACTAAGCAACCTGAAAATATTGTCTCTTAAAGATTAAATGTTCAAATTGGGAAATTTCTTTTAAACAAAAGTTGTTCAGAATGATGAATAAAACAATTTTGTTTATACAAATTATTTAAATAAAATTAATATTTCAAGGGGTATTTTGATTTTTCCATTTCCTTCATCAGAAAAGCAATAGAGATTGCAATGCCAAGCTGAACTGAATCTAGGAATGGATGGCATCCAAAGGGCAAGAGAATGAGAGAAGTGTAACCTCTAGAAGCCTCAAATCAAAATAATCTTACTTTAAAAGTCCCTAAAATAAATTCGAAAAGACCAAAGACGCAGATTTTTCTCGAGTAACTATTCGCGAATTTTATTATTTGTGTTTGTGTTTCTACTGTGTTTTTTATAAACTCGACTCCATGTGGATAATTCCGCTTTTAATCTGTATGTTCTATTTATTCTTTATTCCTGCTCTGATATTTATTATAAAAAATAAAAATCTTAATGCTGGCTAAGAGGGAATTATTTATTAGTTGCCCAAATCACCGTCAAGATAGGCGATGGCGCTACCGTACGGTAAAATTTATTCCTTTCACATGTCAGGCTATTGAAGTTTTCAGAAGGGGCTGAGAGTAAAGTGGTCTTCAGAAGATTTCAACTGCAAAATGAGAATATACATTTTAAAGAGCATCTAAAAAATAATTGTTTTATTAATTAAAAAAAAAAAAATCATTATAGCGAATTTTGAGAAAATCAAAAAAAAAAAACTGAAAAACTACATCAATAAAGTACTAGTACTTTTTGGCTCATTTTGATTAAAAGCTTATTTCCACGCCTCAGGGGGGTGTCTAACTTAAATATAAAATTTCACCATCCTAGCTCAATTCCTTCATGCTTAAAATTGAACACACATAGGCAAGAGAATGTAAAAAAAAAAAAAAAAAAAAAAGGGGGGGCCGTGAGATATTTATTTGGTTGCCAACAGGGGCCGGGACACAAAAAGTTTAACAAGCACTGAACTAAAGGTCTAAAGGGATGGATTTTAATATATTTATGAGAAATAAGCATCTCATTGATTGAAGACAAAATATTTTGAAATTTTATTTTTTCTCAAAGGATTGAATTTTTTATAGATAAATATGCAGTCTTTTATTCTTATAGTTAAAAAAAGTTTCGAATAAAATTTTATAAAAGCATAAAAAGATGAAATCAATCAATTTGTCAATTATTTCAAATGATGGGAGAGCATCAATTTGTTTTTTCTAATTCGATCGGCGCCCAGAGTGCAGCCAGGTAGCCTCGCTTCACTCTCGTCTAGGCTTTTTTCCAGCGCACAATCTCTTTTCAAAAAAAATCTCTCTATCTCTCTTATTTTTCGTTGGATTTGTGGAAAAATGCAAAACTGGTCTTTTCATTCAATTATAATGCTATAGACATTTTTTTATTTAAATACGACCACATAAAATGGGGGTTTATTAATTGCCTTTTACATCTTCAAATTTTAACTGCCTCTTTCATTTTCTAATTATCCTAATTTATTGTTTTTTAATTAAATAAACACATATAAGCCTTGATATTGATTGAATAACTTAGTATATAAAATATTCCAGCAAAAACAATGAAATTTTAGTCTCAAAACGTTCTGAAAATGATTAAAGATCGATTTTCCAAATTTATTTTGACATATTAATTTTTACTTTCTCTTAAAATTCAAAAATTAATTATTTTTGCAAGTTTCAACAAAAAAATTCTATATAGTCTTGTATGTTATTAACATAAAAGAATAAACATAAATATAAATATTTTTCTTTGTTTTACACCTTGAATTCCTAATGTATCTTCGGAAACTAAATATATTTCGACCTAAAAAATTGTGACCAATCCCACCAAATTTTTAACATTATAAAGCACTTGTATAATTTGATTTTATTAAAAAAAATATCCAATTGATTACGTTTAATTTTTTTTACGAGAAAGTTTTTATAATTTTTTCTAACTTTTTATATTTTTTCCACGTATTAAAAAAAAAAGTACACTCCGAATAAATTATTCCCATTTGCACTTTAATTAATTATAATTTCTAATTTATATTCAAAAAAATTAACAATTTATCTTTTTTTTTTTTTTTTGCTTGTATCATAATTTTTTTTACACCCTCCGCCGCGCTGTCTGCCCGTTGGTCGGTGTCTGTGTTTGAAATTGTTTATCTTGTACTTAGATATAATCAAACAACACTAATTTTAATTTATTTTACCATTTAAATACTAATAATTAAAAGACAATGGGCTATATTGTTTGTTGATGTCTTCATCATATTAGTAAGTAAATTTGTTAACTTTTTTTAAATTCCTGGTAAAAATTTGAAAAATATATTAAGTAGGGATAAGCAAAATCGTGATCATTTTAAGTTTAAATTCCATCTAATCAAGAATTGTGGATTGAAAACCATCAGACAAGAAAGATTTAGGATCATAATTCTCTTTAAGGATCTAGGATCGGAACTAAAAGGGATTTGGTTGTGGGATTTAAAAACATCAAAAAAAAATGTGGTGAAGTTGTGTTCTGTGCCTGTCACACTAGATTTTTTGTGTCGATATATATATTTAGTTTCCATCAATTTATTAAGGTTGTTAGGACATTTAAGCACTTTATTAGATTAAAAGCTAATGTTTTAATATGTTATTAATCACTATCATATACGTATAAAATAAAGAGAAAGGAAAAAAGTTGAATGAATTTCCAAAAATAGTTAAGACTTGTACTTCAAAGGAAAGATAGGAGATATGGTTGCCATGGTAACAAAATATAAATATTTTTCGGTGAATATAAAATTTACATCTGCTCTCAGGCTTGGTGTAGTTGGTAGCGCGCCAAGGGTCGAGGGTTTGGAAACCAGGCAGTCCGAAGATTTTATTTAAGCCATTTGGTATCCAAATGGCTTAAATAAGAAGGCCTGGACCCATGATATATTACAAATAACGAGTATCGTTTAGTCTTAAATGGCTTAAGTTGCCGAAAAGACTGCGTGTATTCGTGTGTGAATGTGAGTGTAAATGGGAAAAAAATGTGTTTTTGTAAAAAAAAAATATCTATCGGTGGAAACGAAACACATGTAGACACAAAAAATTTGGTGTGACAAGCACAGAACACAACTATCTAAGGCTAAGAGAAAGTTGTGTGAATGATTTTTTATTATTTCTTTTGTTCTATTTTTATCCCCGGCACTTGGAGACAGTGCAAGCGTGAGATTGGAAAGAGACGAGGGGAAGGGGAGGGGTCGACTCCCTCCTTCTACTGGACAGATTAATAATCTATATAAAAACACATTACATTTTTTTTTTTTAATGTTTGTGATAATCAGCTGTGATGTTATAAATAACACCGAAATTTCTTTATTTAGACTCTATTTAAAAAAAAAAAAAACTGCTGCTACTCTCCCATAACTTTCTCTTATATGTTGTGTCAATGTGCTGTAAAGTCAGTTTTTTTGTGTCATCATATTTTTATAATGTCCTTGACCCGTGGCTCAGAGAGAAGACACTAGCTCTCGCGCCGGGGTCCTGGGTTCGCCTCCCGTTCCAGGCGAGAAAAATTTATTTCATTTGATTTCACTACAAATCATTTGGAATAAATAGCGATAGGGTCTCTAAATGGCCTTAGATGCCGAAAAAGACCTTTAAAAAAATATATATATCTTTATAATTTTTTTTTTTCATTTCACCTGAAAATTTAACTTTTATTATTTATATTTTTTTTTTTACAATTCTCAAGCTTTTTCTCGCCTGGAACGGGAGGCGAACCCAGGACCCCGGCGCGAGAGCTAGTGTCTTAAAAATTCTGTATATAATAATAAAAAAACTATAAAAAAATTCCTTTATTTTTTTCCAAAATTTGGCCTCAAATACGGTGGGAGGGGGATTTTTATTCTCTTTTATAGTCGTTTGTTTGTAAAAGTTGCCATCTCATTTCAATAATAAATTGAAAATAATTTGATTAACAAATAAAATAAGAGAAAGTAAAAATTCTTTACAGAGTTATATAATACACTGTAAAAAAAATTTTGATGATTTTACAATTTTTTTGTTGTAAGCAAATTTCCAAGACCAATAGATAATAAATTTACTATACAGTTGAATTATATTTTTACAAAACTCTTTGCAAAAATCGTTTACAAATGTGTGGTAATTTTACTAATATTTAGCAATTTTCGAGTCCAAATGTCTGGTAATTTTACCAATATTTAGTAATTTTACTAATATTTAGCAATTTTCGAGTCCAAATGTGTGGTAATTTTACAAATATTTAGCAATTTTACAATCCAAATGTTTGTAATTTTACTAATATTTAGAAAAAAGAAAAAGAAATTTACGACTGGACCCATAGGTTATTGACCTTTAGGGGGCGTCTCTACCTGAATGGAGTGAAATAAATATTTTTATTTAATGAAAAATCCCTCCAGGATTTGAACACTGACCTTTTTGGTAGAAGTCTGCTGCCTAGTCCATTTGACCATCGAATCACCTGTTAACTAATGATCTATCTCTGCTATTTGGCATTCAAGTATGACCTCATTGTAAACTATTTTTACTAAATAATAAAATAAAAAATAAACTTAAAGTTATCATAATATTATTATTTTTTGTATTATTATAACTTAAATAAATCCTTATAGTGCCAAAAATGTCTTTATTAAGAAAGCTAAAAAGCAGTCGAAACAAAGTCGGCCATGTTGGCCGTCTCAGACAGCCTTAAAAGGAAAATTACAAAACCCTTGTATTGTAAAATTAGAAACCTTTTTGTAAAATTACAAACCCTTTTCTAAAATTACAAGCCGTGTTCTAAAATTACAATGCCGTTGTATTGTAAAATTAGAAACCGTATGGTAAAATTACAAACCCTTTTCTAAAATTACAAACCGTGTTCTAAAATTACAATGCCGTTGTATTGTAAAATTAGAAATCGAATGGTAAAATTACAATATTTACTCTAATTTTCCAAGAGAATTGTAATTTTAAAATGTTTTTTGGTTGTAAAAATTTTTTGAATGCATAGATTTGTAAATTTAGTATACAAATGTATGGTAGTTATCATTTACAAGAAAAATTTGTAAATTTACTATACTAAAACATTCTAAAATTAAAATTTTTTTTACAGTGTAAGAGTAACTTATTAATATAAATCTTTTTTTTTTTTTTAAGTCATTTCGGCTGCTGAGACCATTTGACTTTATACATTTATTATGCAATTTATTAAATACAATTTATCGATGTCTTCTGGCGGGCGTTCAACAGTCTTGTTTTTCGGGGGCCACCTATCCCGATTTTCAACACCGCTTATATAAATCTTAAAAAAATAATTTTTTTTTTTTAACTTTTTATTGGGCTTCAACAATCAACTCTCTCTTTCTAACGGCCGTTGGTTGTTGAACAAACCGGTTTTGTGTGTATTACCAAACCTGAAAATATTGTCTCATGATAATAAAATGTATAAAGGCATAGCTTTTAGCAAAAGTTGTTTAAATAATAAATAAAACAATTTTCAATTTAATTAAATTGAAGATTGTATAATATTCAAACGTCTGCTTTCAAATAGAACTAGTATGTTTATCCAGGGCCGTGCTTAGGGGGGGGGCGACCGGGGACTTCGCCCAGGGCGCAAATTTTGAAGGGGCGCAAGTGCAGATGAAAAAAATTTTGGTTCCGGGGGCGCCACACGGGAAAAAATTTCGGTCCCGGAGGCGGCAAAAATTAGCGTCTCTAAAAAAAAGGTAAAACATTTTTTCGGACGGGAAACATTATTGTAACAATGTAAAAAATATAAACAAAGGGCGCTAAAGGACTAACTTGCCCCGGGCGCTAAATAACCTAGGCACGGCCCTGTGTTTATCTCATATTATAGTATAAACGAACAAATAATATCAAAGGTTTTTTTTTAAATTTTTCCTTTAAATCTAATTTCAAAAAATAGAAAGTAGCCAAAATAAAAACGGACAAATCCCGAACAAGGAACCAATCCAAGTTCGAAGTCGGGGCAAAAGAAAAAGTATATAACGGAAACAATTTGTTCAAAATGTTATTTCTTACGAAATAAAAACTCATTATTATTATTATTATTATAAACGAACAATGTTTGTAAACACACCAGTTTTTTTTTTATTCCTTATTTTCGGCTTCAGAGGCCATTAGGGTTTTAAATTTACATATTATTAAATTTATAATACCGATGGCTACCGGGGGATGTACTACACGCTGATTTCTGGGGCTCACCAATCCCAGATTTCACCGCGCTAGGCATTGCTTAACAGAAACTATTGTGGTTCTCTACTCCGGGGGTGTCTAACTTAAATATAAAATTTCACTCTCCTAGTTCAATTCCTTCATGCTTCCTTCAATTGAACACACATAGGCAAGAGAATGTAAAAAAAAAAAAAAAAAAAAAAAAAAATAGGGGGGACCGTGAGATATTTATTTGGTTGCCAACGGGGCCGGGACACAAAAAGTTTAACAAGCACTGAACTAAAGGTCTAAAGGGATGGATTTTAATATATTTATGAGAAATAAGCATCTCTTTGATTGAAGACAAAATATTTTGAAATTTTATTTTTTCTCAAAGGATTGAATTTTTTATAGATAAATATGCAGTCTTTTATTCTTATAGTTAAAAAAGTTTCGAATAAAATTTTATAAAAGCATTAAAAGATGAAATCAATCAATTTGGCAATTATTTCAAATGATGGGAGAGCATCAATTTGTTTTTTCTAATTCGATCGGCGCCCAGAGTGCAGCCAGGGAGCCTCGCTTCACTCTTGTCTAGGCTTTTCTTCACGCGCAGATTCGCTTTTCAAAAAGTCGCTCTATCTCTCTTATTTTTCGTTGGATTTGTGGAAAAATGCAAAACTGGTCTTTTCAATCAATTATAAAGCTATAGACATTTTTTTATTTAACTACGACAACATAAAATGGGGGTTTATTAATTGCCTTTTACATCTTCAAATTTTAACTGCCTCTTTCATTTTCCAATTATCCTAATTTATTGTTTTTTAATTAAATAAACACATTTAGGCCTTGATATTGATTGAATAACTTAGTATATAAAATATTCAAGCAAAAACAATGAAATTTTATTCTCAAAATGTTCTGAAAATGATTAAAAATCGATTTTCCAAATTTATTTTGACATAATAATTTTTACTTTCTCTTAAAATTCAAAAATCAATTATTTTTTTGATGCTGTTCTATTTTGCTTTCAAAATTGTTTGAAGACCATCATGGGCGTAACTAGAGAATTTGGTTGGGGTGGGGGGGCATGGGACCAGCTATCCTCCGGTGGGACTGGAAAGCCCCATATTTTCTCAATTTTTCTTGGGGCAAGGAGCTTTCTGGGGGGGGGGGGGGCACGAGCCTTCTGGGGGGCAGGCCTCCCCGGCACCCCCCCTCTAGTTACGCCCATGTCTATACTTATTGTTAAATAATTATTATATATATTCAATTTAATGATTTTCAATTTATATTAATTAACTTTCTAATAATTTTTTTTTTATTTTTATTTTGGAATTTTCCATCTATTCTAAAATTCAGAGAATATGATGATCCTTTTTACATCATTTGAATGGTTGAACCGATGGTTAGATTAAAGAAAAAATATATTCTTAATTATTCAATTTTAGTTCCATGTGAATATTCTCTAGGAAATTCTAAACTCATTACAAAAAATCCGATGCGAATTGGATGAGCGGTTTCCGAGTTATAGACATTTGATTTATCAAATATTTTATTCATTTCCAATGTTAATTTATTCCTGCTCTTGATTTGGCCAAAGGAGGGGAGGGTCGTGGCTGACAGCAGCCCCCTCCCCGCGGCTCTGATTGTCGCGCCAGCCGCCCCTCCCCTCTTTTCTAAGAAAAATGATTTCTCTTTTTAAAAATAATAATTTAATAGCTTTTAAGTCAAATTTTTTTTTTTTTTTTGGACATTTCGAAGAATTATAAAAATTGAAAGATAAAAACAAAATTAATTAAGCAGCCCGAGAATATTGCCAAATAAATGATAGTTATATATTTAGTTAGATGTAAAATCTTTCAATTCTTCATCATCTCATGGTTGTTATATTTATTTGAACACAAGCCATAATTCGATCTTGTATTACTGTAGAGTAGTTAAATATCAAAGAGTAAAATTAAATTTAGATGAAATGATTTGAGTACTTCAAACAATTTTCACAAAATATTAGTGATGTACTTTTTAAAAGGGCATCTAAATATTAATTGATTTATATGAATTTTAATCTAAAAAGTAAAAGATTTAAATTCTGTTACCATGGCAACCATTTCACCTATCTTTCCTATGAAGAACAAGAGTAAAGTGGTCTTCAGAAGTTTTCAACGGCAAAATGAAAATATCCATTTTAAAGAGAATCTAAAAAATAATTGTTTTATTGATTTAAAAAAAAAATCGTTAGAGCGATCTTTGAGAAAATCGAAAAAAACTGAAAAACTACATCAGTAAAGTACTAGTACTTTTTGGCTGATTTTGATTAAAAGCTTATTTTCACGCCTCAGGGGGGTGTCTAACTTAAATATAAAATTTCAACATCCTAGCTCAATTCCTTCATTCTTAAAATTGAACACACATAGGCAAGAGAATGAAAAAAAAAAAAATCTGGTATGACTGGCGCACAGCACACAACTTTCTCTTACCTTCGGTAATCGAAAGTTGTGCACTGTGCTTGTCACACCAGATTTTTTGTGTCGACATGTATTTAGTTTCCGCCAATATATTAGAATTTAAGACGTCAAATTTATAAACATGGGAAAATATTTATATTTTGTTACCATGGCAACCATTTCTCGTATCTTCCCTATGAAATACAAGAGTAAAGTGGTCTTCAAACAATTTTGAGGGCAAAATGAGAATATACATTTTAAAGAGCATCTAAAAAATAATTGATTTTTGAATTTTAATCAAAATCGTTAGAGCGAATTTTGAGAAAATTGAAAAAAACTGAAAAAGTACATCAGTAAAGTACTAGTACTCTTTGGCCGATTTTGATTAAAAGCTTATTTTTCCGGTCCCGGGGACTGCCTAACTTAAATATAAAATTTCAACCTCGTAGCTCAATTCCTTCATGCTTAAAATTGAACACACACACACACACACACACACAGACGGACAGACAGACACACAGACAGACAGACCATGTCGCGAAAACCACTTTTTTGGATTCAGGGGACATCAAAACGTGAAGATCCATCAAAATCTCGACATCGAATTTTTGACATGAATCCAATACTTTCTCTCTATATATATATTACATATATACATAGGTAAGAGAAAGTAAAAAAAGCAAGAGAATGAAAAAAAAAAATAGGGGGGCCGTAGATATTTATTTGGTTGCCAACGGGGCCGCGACTCAAAAAGTTTAACAAGCACTGAACTAAAGGTCTCAAGGGATGGATTAATATATTTATGAGAAATAAGCATCTCTTTGATTGAAGACAAAATATTTTGAAATTTTATTTTTTCTCAAAGGATTGAATTTTTTATAGATAGATATGCAGTCTTTTATTCTTATAGTTAAAAAAGTTTAGAATAAAATTTTATAAAAGCATAAAAAGATGAAATCAATCAATTTGGCAATTATTTCAAATGATGGGAGAGCATCAATTTGCTTTTTCTAATTCGATCGGCGCCCAGAGTGCAGCCATGGAGCCTCGCTTCACTCTCGTCTAGGCTTTTCTTCACGCGCAGATGCGCTTTTCAAAAAATATCTCTATCTCTCTTATTTTTCGTTGGATTTGTGGAAAAATGCAAAACTGGTCTTTTCAATCAATTATAAAGCTATAGACATTTTTTTATTTAACTACGGCCACATAAAATGGGGGTTTATTGATTGCCTTTTACATCTTCAAATTTTAACTGTCTCTTTCATTTTCTAATTATCCTAATTTATTTATTTATTGTTTTTTAATTAAATAAACACATTTAGGCCTTGATATTGATTGAATAACTTAGTTTATAAAATATTCCAGCAAAAACAATGAAATTTTAGTCTCAAAACGTTCTGAAAATGATTAAAGATCGATTTTCCAAATTTATTTTGACATATTAATTTTTACTTTCTCTTAAAATTCAAAAATTAATTATTTTTTTGATGCTGTTCTATTTTGCTTTCAAAATTGTTTGAAGACCATCATGGGCGTAACTAGAGAATTTGGCTGGGGGGGGGGGCATGGGACCAGCCATCCTCCGGTGGGCCTGGAAAGCCCCATATTTTCTCAATTTTTCTTGGAGCAAGGAGCTTTCTGAGGGGGGGGGGCACGAGCCTTCTGGGGAGGGGCAGGCCTCCCGGCACCCTCCTAGTTACGCCCATGCCTCTGAACAAATTTGACCCATGCCTCAAAAAGGTTCGCCATCCCATCTCTAAGCAATGGATCTTGAAAGGCTCTGATCTTCTCTTTGGTACAGCGTTTGCAGATTCATCAATAGATAAAGATTTCGAATTTTTTTTTTAACTCTTCGGCTACAGAGGCCATTTAGGAGTTATTTCTTTATTCATATAATTTTTAAATACAAGTACCAATGGATACCGGGGGACATTCCACACGATGATTGTTCGGGGCCACCAATCCCGAACTTTCGCCGCGCTCGGCATCACTTAATCGCAACGATTGTGGTGACCGTTGCTCTTCTCCGTTGCCAGGCCACACGGCAATTCAAGATGTAAAATTTATAAACATGGGAAAATATTTATAATTTTGAGAAAATCGGAAAAAAAAACTGAAAAAGTACATCAGTAAAGTACTACTACTTTTGGGCCGATTTTATTTAAAAATTTATTTTCACCCTTTCGAGGGGTGCCTAATATAAATAATAAATTGCAACCTCGTAGCTCTTTTAATTCCTGAGATATTTTGTTCACACTCACAGACAGACAGACCATGTCGCGAAAACCACTTTTTTGGACTCCGTGGACTTCAAAACATATTCGATAAATACTTCGATCCGGACTTAAATAAAATCACAAAAAGTAAATTTTCAATTTTCGAATTCCACCAAGATCAATGTTGTTAAGCAACGCCAAGTGGTACTGAAAATCGGGATAGGTCGCCCCCGAAAAACAAGACCATTGAACGCCCGCCGGAAGCCATCGATACTGTATAATATAAATGATAAATAAATTTATAAGAGTCAAATGGCCTCTGCAGCCGAAATGACTTAAAAAAAAAAAAAAAAAAAAAATTCGAATTGCCCTCCTTAGAGCCTCATGCCCTAAGTTAGGAAACACTTGTATAAATCTATTGATTCTAATTTCGCTTCATATATTTCTGTAATATTGTAATAAATAACTTTAATATTCTTAGCTCATTGAAAAAAATTAGATTAGCTCTATATAATAATAAAATAATAATATTAATAAAAATATTTTAATAAATAATTTAAATATAAATGAAATTAGCTTCTATAAATGATTTGATTGTTGAATTGGCCGCAATAGCGCTATCTACTGACGTCACACCAACCGGCTAGTTGCGCCAACCAGTCTAAAACAGCTCGTCGTAAATTAAACCACGCGATTTCGGGAGTGCGAATATATTGTCAATTTTAGATTTATAAAGTTTATAATTTTTGTTAATTGATTAATTAATATTACGGGAATGTGTTAAGTGTTTAATAAGTGTATGAAAGTGTTTGAAAAATACCAAATGAAGAGAGAAATGGACCGCAATCACAACGGTGAGTTGAGCTTTTTTTTTTAAGCAAATAGATGCCAAAGATGGCCTCAACTCTTTCTGTTGATAATCATTTTAATTTCTCGTCATATTTATAATTTTTTTTTTCTAATTTTGTTGTAAATTATATATGATTGATTCGCTTTGATAAACAACTATAATTATTTAATTCTGTAAAATTCTCTTTCTCCCTCTCTCGCACACAAGTCCCGCGCGCGCGCGCGCTACACACACACTCACACATACACAAGTCCCGCGCGCGCGCTCACACACACACACTCACACATAGACAAGTCCCCGCGCGCGCGCGCGCTCACACACACAGACACACACGTACACAAGGAGTATATTTTAATCTAAAATATTTGTTCTCTTTGATATTGGCTTGTAGATGTTACATGATTCTCAAAGTATTTTCAGGCCGAGAGGGATATGACGGTCCAAATCCCCACCCCCACCCCTCCTAAAAAATTTTCTGACTTCGGCCACCAATTTTCCTAGTAATTTGGCAGAAGAAAACAATTATAAATATACATAGCAACTCATCGTTTATTATCTTTTTTTCGAGGAATTGCTCTATTTTTTTTTTTTTTTTTATTAGTCTTCTCAGTAAAATTTTTTTGCATTGCTGTTTACAGTTTTAAGTCACACAAACAAATAAAATATTTTTTTATTTAACTATTGATTCAAAATAAAAAGAATAGCAGCTATTGATTATTTTATTTATTAAGGCCCACTGGGTTCACGTTTCGGTCTTGATTAACACCATCTTCAGGTTGTCAATATAGAGTCATAAATAAATATTCAATCATATAAAATATAATTTAATATGAACATATAAATAAGGGAGGCCTAATTATAATTTTTTATATAAAAAATCTGGTGTGACTCAAGACGAGTCTTACCCTTCGGCAAGAGTAAGTTGTGTACTCTCCTTGTCACACCAGATTTTTTGTGTCGAGATATATCTAGTTTCCCATAGCTTATTAGTTCCAAACATCACCACTTGCATTTTATAAATAAAAATCTGGTGTGACTGGTCGCACATCACACAACTTTCTCTTACTTTCTGTAATCGAAAGTTGTGTTCTGTGCTTGTCACTATATATATATATATATATATTTTTTTTTTTTTTTTTTGTTTAAACATTCACACTTTTTTTCTCATTCAAACTCACATTCACACACACATTCACTCAGTCTTTTCGGCAACTTAGGCCATTTAAGACTTTAGACGATAACCGTAATGAATATATATTATTTGGGGGTCCAGGCATTCTTATTTAAGCCATTTGGTATCCAAATGCCTTAAATAAAATTATCGGACTGCCTGGGGTCCGAACCCGTGACGTTCGGTATAGAAGGCAGACACGCTACCAACTACTCGAAGCCCCGTGGGCCACTATATATTTAGTTTCAGTAGATATATTAGAGTTAAAGATGTAAAATTTATAAACATGCGTAAATATTTATCTTTTGTTACCATGGCAACGATTTCTACTATCTTTCCTATGAAGTACAAGAGTAAAGGGGTCTTCAAAAGATTTCAATGGCAAAATGAGAATATACAAGAGCATCTAAAAAATAATTGATTTTTGAATTTTAATTAAAATAGTTGAAGCAAATTTCGAGAAAATCGAAAAAAGTGAAAAAATACATCAGTAAAGTTTTTGTTCAAAAACTAATTTTCACGCCTCAGGGAGGTAACGTAAATATAAAATTTCAATCTCGTAGCAGTGGTGTAGTGGCAAAATTTTCAGTGTGGGAACGCTAAATACATGACTTACCAAAGGAGGGGGGGTGCTTCCGGGGGCCCTCCCCCTGAAAATTTTAGAAAAATTAATAGTGAAGTGATTCAATTCTATTTACTTGCGTAAATAATTTTAATTTTGTTTATTTATTTTTTTTTAATGAGTGAAACCAGTGTGGGAACGCCGTTCCCACGCGTTCCCGCTCCACTACACCCTTGTCTCGTAGCTCATTTTCTTCATGCTTATAAACGTCCACACATACAGACCAATTTCCGGGAGCCACTTTTTTTGGACTTAGGGTTCCCTAAACGACATAGAATTTTTGACATTATCGCAATACTTTCTCTTTAAATATTTCATGTATAGGGTAAGAGAAAGTTATATATTAGTATATGTTCATCATATTAAACTAAATGATTGAATATTTATTTACGTGCCTATATTGACAGCGCATAAGCTTTGAAGATGGTCTTAATCAAGACCGAAACGTCAGCCTAGTGCGGCCTTAATAAATGAACTAATCAATACCTGCTATTCTTTTTATTTTCTCATCAACTACTCCAGCTATAAAATCTGCATATTTCAATATTATTTTGCTGAATTCTAGACTTGATAGATAGATATGATAACTTAGTTGATTATTGTCAAAAGTTGATGTTGTCTTTAGTTTCAATTCTTGTCTACACACACAATCTCTCCCCTCTATAACAAACACCAAATATAACAATCATATTTCCGAATTTTTTATATAAAACAATGTTTTATAATCTCTGTCATAGAATTGAACAACAACAATCAAGAGGGGCTGGTTGGGTTGGTGGTTGGCGTCAGTGGGTGGTAGGCGATGGTGGGGTGCCCGCCCGCCTTTCGCTAGCCGGTGCTAGTATCCAGGGCGCAAGTCTTCCCTCCCCTCTATTTCTCCACCCGAAAAAGGGCCTGAGTAACTTCGGGGTAGGGACAGTCAGTTGCTCTCGAGCGCTTCGCGTCGTTGTTGCTCCATCTGGAAATTTCTCCCTCACTTTTTCTCACTCATTGTTTAGATGAAAAAAAAAAGCAACGGGAGAGACGCGTTTTAAAACGATTTCGTAAAAGTGCACTGTCTCTTTCACTTTCTCGTTAATCAGAATCTTTTAGTGTGTCAGTGTCATGTGTTTTTTTAAAAAAATTTATTTATTTTTTTAATGAAAAAACCCAATTTTTTTAAAAAATAGGAAGACCAAGACAAAGAAACGCAAATTAAAGGTGAGCAAAAAAAAAAAAAAATACAAAATTTTTTTATTTGCCCCTTAATCCTAAATATAATTTTGACAATTTCTTTTATATGTGAGTGTGTAGACACGATCAAAGTCAACTTTCGACTTAACCGATCTTGTTTGAACTTAATTTAAACCAAAAGAAAAAAAAATAAATAAATTTAAGTATTTATTGTTCCCAATGGCTTTTGGCTGTAAGGGGAAAATAAATTAATTTTAAAAAAATAATTCAAAATTGTTCTAATCAACATTTTGTAGAATTTTTGTTTAAAAATTTTCTTTCCATATTATCTATTGGAATTAATGTTAAATTTGTGATCTAGACAGTTTTTTGCACTTTATTTTTTAAAATAATTTAAAAATTTTTCCGTTTTAATTAGAACTATCTTCAAAATTGTTATTAATTTTCATAAGAACTTTCTACCAGAAAAAATAAAATAATTTGCATATTATCCGGATTGTTAAGGTGCGCGTCTCGGAAAACCGTTAAAACCCGATTGACTCGAGGCGGCACCAGATGGCGTTAGTGTTCCCCCCATTGGATAACACGCAACTTGTTCCATTTCATTCTAGACTTTCCAGCTAATTAATTAAAGGCAAAAAATTAATTATTCTTTAACACAATGATTACTAATTTAATTATCTACAACTTATAGAGCTCCTTTTTTAAATATCTTTTATTTAATGCCATTAATCTAAAAAAAAATTTTATTTTTTGAAAATCAAAAAAAAGGGCTTCTATAAGTTGTAGATATTTTAAATAGCTTTAATTTAAAAAAAAATTTGAGGTCGATAGCTTCAAAATTGTGGCAGCTGGAAAGTCCCAAAATTAGCACCCCGAGACGCGCACCTTAAATCAAGAATTGAATCCCTACTTCAGTTAAAGTGTAAATAAATTTCATTATTTCTAGCTTAATTTGTCCTGACCAAATTTTTTTTTTGAAATAACATTTTTGTTGATGACTGCAGAGAAGATTAATTTCCATAGACTTTCGGTCAGAATTTGCGTATTATCTATCTATTTGTAAATATCTCGATCCCGGTATTTTGCAAATAATCATCCAATTCAATATTTTATAGTAAATTCCATCACATTGACATCAAATTATTTACAAATAGACGAATAATACGCAAATTAATTATTTTCTGACCGAAAGTCTATGAAAATTAATCCTCTCTACGGTCATCAACAAAAATATTTCTTTAAAATAAAATTTTGGTTAGAATAAATTAAGCTTTAAATAATGAAATTTATTTTACACTTTAATTGAAGTAGGGATTCGATTCTTGCTTTAACAATCCGACCCAGGGGTTGCCGTACAACTTTAATCTTATAAATAAGCTACCTAAAAGTAGATCATACATTTCTTCTTTCTTGGCCTTATCCCTATGTGGGATCGGCAAAAAGATATAGAAATGAGACCGAGAGAAAAGCAAGCCGACCCGTCTCATGGCCTAACGCTTGATATGAAAAATGGGGAAAAAGGCTGATATAAAGTAAAGAAAGAAATGTCAGCTTAGCTCGGGTAACTCGTGGTCGCCATCAACTAGAAGTGAACCCCTGATTAGAAAGAAGTTCATATACTAGTACTAGTAATAAAATTTAAAATATAACTTTTGAAATCATTAAAACCATTAATGCAGAATTCCATCTCCATTATCATTTCTAAAATCAAAGAGGAATATGATTTGCCGTTAAATTATATATCAACACCGTACATATAAAACAAAACAAAAATATTTTTTTTTTGTTCTTTATTCGAATTTTATTCAGAACCAAGAAGAGAGTGAGAGAGAAGAGAGCCTCATTAAAATTTCAACAAAGGGATTTATATGAAACTTTGTTTTTAGAATGAAAATTACACCCTAATCCCCTTTTCTGTATGGGAATATTTTAATTTTTATCTTGATAATAATAATAATAAAACTCTTTTGCTTACCAGAAAAAAATGTCAAAAAATCAAAGAGAATAACAAAAAAAATAAAAGGAATGAAAGGAGTGAAGCGATATTAATCCAGAAAAAAATGTAGAGAAAAATCCGATTATAAAACCCTGTAATCCTAATAGAGCCTAATTATAATATTGATCAATTTATATTTAAAAAATCCAAAATAAGGATATGCGATTCATGTTTGAGCCCATTCACCTCATTTTTTATGAAATGACCTGGAATATTAAACGTTATAAATTAATATCTTTAAAAAGTCTATAGGCTCTAAGATTCCAAAAAAAGTATATAAAAAATCTGATGTGACTGGTCGCACAACAGATAGTGTCGTCATATTAGAATTCAACCTGTAAAATTTATAAACATGGGAAAATATTTATATTTTGTTACCATGACAACCATTTCTCCTATCCCTTCTATGAAGAACAAGAGTAAAATGTGCTTCAAAAGATTTCAAGGGCAAAAATGAGAATATACTAAAAAATGATTGAATTTGAAACTAAATTGTTGGAGCAAATTTTGGGAAAATCGAAAAAAAGTGAAAAAGTGCATTCAGTAAAGTACTAGTACTTAAAACAACTAGTAACGTAATTTTTTACATACTTTGTTCAAGAGCTTCGTGTCACGCCCCAGGGAGAACGTAACTTAAATATAAAATTTCACCCTCCTAGCTCAATTCCTTCAGGCTTTAAATTGAAACCATATAGATATATTACGAATTACAAATTATCCAGACATACTTAAATTTAATTCGTGCAAAAAAATATTTTTGGCGATTAGTCATTCATTCTGTTTTAGAAAAAAAAAAAATAGCATTAAAGCATTTTTATAATCATCGTTAAAACTTAACTAGAATTAGTAGGTCAAAATTGTGATTTCATCAGATATTAATTTATTCAAAAGCCTGTAAATCTCACATTTACATATTATTCCTT
>JAKCPI010023687.1:0-16173 GCA_023213315.1 Euborellia annulipes | reverse complement strand
TAAAATTAAATTTAGATGAAATGATTTGAGTACTTCAAACAATTTTCACAAAATATTACTGATGTACTTTTAAAAAGGGCATCTAACATAGGCATTGATTTATATGAATTTAAATCTAAAGTGTAAAAGATTTAAATTCTGTTACCATGGCAACCATTTCACCTATCTTTCCTATGAAGAACAAGAGTAAAGTGGTCTTCTGTGAAGATTTGAACGGCAAAATGAAAATATCCATTTTAAAGAGCATCTAAAAAAAATAATTGTTTTATTGATTTAAAAAAAATCGTTAGAGCGACTTTTTTAGAAAATCGAAAAAAACTGAAAAACTACATCAGTAAAGTACTAGTACTTTTTGGCTGATTTCGATTAAAAGCTTATTTTCACGCCTCAGGGGGTGTCTAACTTAAATATAAAATTTCAACATCCTAGCTCAATTCCTTCATTCTTAAAATTGAACACACATAGGCAAGAGAATGTGAAAAAAAAAAAAAAAAGGGGGGGGAAAAAAAAAAATAGGGGACCGAGATATTTATTTGCCATGCCAACGGGGCTGTGGACACAAAAAGTTTAACAAGCACTGAACTAAAGGTCTCAAAGGGATGGATTTTAATATATTTAAATATAATAAGCATCTCTTTGATTGAAGACAAAATATTTTGAAATTTTACTTTTTTCTCAAAGGATTGAATTTCCTTTTATAGATAAATATGCAGTCTTTTATTCTTATAGTTAAAAAAGTTTCGGAATAAAATTTTATAAAAGCATTAAAAGATGAAATCAATCTATTTGGCAATTATTTCAAATGGATGGGAGAGCATCAATTTGTTTTTTCAATTCGATCGGCGCCCAGAGTGCAGCTAGGGAGCCTCGCTTCACTCTTGTCTAGGCTTTTCTTTTTCACGCGCAGATTCGCTTTTCAAAAAATCTCTCTATCTCTCTTATTTTTCGTTGGATTTGAGGAAAAATGCAAAACTGGTCTTTTCAATCAATTATAAAGCTATAGACATTTTTTTTATTTAACTACGACCAATTAAAATGGGGGTTTATTGATTGCCCTTTACATCTTCAAATTTTAACTGTCTCTTTTATTTTCTAATTATCCTAATTTATTGTTTTTTAATTAAATAAACACATTTAGGCCTTGATATTGATTGAATAACTTAGTATATAAAATATTCAAGCAAAAACAATGAAATTTATTCTCAAAATGTTCTGAAAATGATTAAAAATCGATTTTCCAAATTTATTTTGACATAATAATTTTTACTTTCTCTTAAAATTCAAAAATCAATTATTTTTTTGATGCTGTTCTATTTTGCTTTCAAAATTGTTTGGAAGACCACCATGGGCGTAACTAGAGAATTTGGCTGGGGGGGGGGGCATGGGACCAGCCATCCTCCGGTGGGCCTGGAAAGCCCCATATTTTCTCAATTTTTCTTGGGGCAAGGAGCTTTCTGGGAGGGGGGGGCACGAGCCTTCTGGGGGGGCAGGCCTCCCCGGCACCCCCTCTCAGTTACGCCCATGCCTCTAAACAAATTTGACCCACGCCTCAAAAGGTTCGCCATCCCATCTCTAAGCAATGGATCTTGAAAGGCTTTGATCTTCTCTTTGGTACAGCGTTTGCAGATTCATCAATAGATAAAGATTTCGAATTTTTTTTTTTAACTCTTCGGCTACAGAGGCCATTTAGGAGTTATTTCTTTATTCATATAATTTTTTAAATACAAGTACCAATGGATACCGGGGGACATTCCACACGATGATTGTTCGGGGCCACCAATCCCGAACTTTCGCCGCGCTCGGCATCACTTAATCGCAACGATTGTGGTGACCGTTGCTCTTCTCCGTTGCCAGGCCACACGGCAATTCAAGATGTAAAATTTATAAACATGGGAAAATATTTATAATTTTGAGAAAATCGGAAAAAAACTGAAAAAGTACATCAGTAAAGTACTACTACTTTTGGGCCGATTTTATTTAAAAATTTATTTTCACCCTTTCGAGGGGTGCCTAATATAAATAATAAATTGCAACCTCGTAGCTCTTTTAATTCCTGAGATATTTTGTTCACACTCACAGACAGACAGACCATGTCGCGAAAACCACTTTTTTGGACTCCGTGGACTTCAAAACATATTCGATAAATACTTCGATCCGGACTTAAATAAAATCACAAAAAGTAAATTTTCAATTTTCGAATTCCACCAAGATCAATGTTGTTAAGCAACGCCAAGTGGTACTGAAAATCGGGATAGGTCGCCCCCGAAAAACAAGACCATTGAACGCCCGCCGGAAGCCATCGATACTGTATAATATAAATAATAAATAAATTTATAAGAGTCAAATGGCCTCTGCAGCCAAAATGACTTAAAAAAAAAAAAAAAAAAAAAAAAAATTCGAATTGCCCTCCTTAGAGCCTCATGCCCTACGTTAGGAAACACTTGTATAAATCTATTGATTCTAATTTCGCTTCATATATTTCTGTAATATTGTAATAAATAACTTTAATATTCTTAGCTCATTGAAAAAAATAGCTCTATATAATAATAAAATAGTAATATTAATAAAAATATTTTAATAAATAATTTAAATATAAATGAAATTAGCTTCTATAAATGATTTGATTGTTGAATTGGCCGCAATAGCGCTATCTACTGACGTCACACCAACCGGCTAGTTGCGCCAACCAGTCTAAAAAACAGCTCGTCGTAAATTAAACCACGCGATTTCGGGAGTGCGAATATATTGTCAATTTTAGATTTATAAAGTTTATAATTTGTGTTAATTGATTAATTAATATTACGGGAATGTGTTAAGTGCTTAATAAGTGTATGAAAGTGTTTGAAAAATACCAAATGAAGAGAGAAATGGACAGCAATCACAACGGTGAGTTGAGCTTTTTTTAAGCAAATAGATGCCAAAGATGGCCTCAACTCTTTCTGTTGATAATCATTTTAATTTCTCGTCATATTTATAATTTTTTTTTTTTCTAATTTTGTTGTAAATTATATATGATTGATTCGCTTTGATAAACAACTATAATTATTTAATTCTGTAAAATTCTCTTTCTCCCTCTCTCGCACATAAGTCCCCGCGCGCGCGCGCTCACACACACACACACTCACACATACACAAGTCCCGCGCGCGCGCTCACACACACCAAGGGCGGATCCAGAGGTGTTTCTCGGGGGGGGGGGGGGGGGGGTAATCTGGTGTGACTCGTCGCACAGCACACTATTTTTTTTTAATTTCGGCAATTTAAAAGCGCATTCTGTAATTGTTTGCCAGAATATAAATACACATCAAATTTTTAAGTATTAATTTTTAAAAATTTTACATTAAAAATAAATTTTTTTTGCGAAAAAAAGGCATTTTTTTCGAATCTCGGGGGGGGGGGAGGGGTAATTGCCCCCCCTTTACCCCCCCCCCCCCTGTATCCGCCCTTGACACACACACACTCACACATAGACAAGTCCCCCGCGCGCGCGCGCTCACACACACAGACACACACGTACACAAGGAGTATATTTTAATCTAAAATATTTGTTCTCTTTGATATTGGCTTGTAGATGTTACATGATTCTCAAAGTATTTTCAGGCCGATAGGGATATGACGGTCCAAATCCCCACCCCCACCCCTCCTAAAAATTTTCTGACTTCGGCCACCAATTTTCCTAGTAATTTGGCAGAAGAAAACAATTATAAATATACATAGCAACTCATCGTTTATTATCTTTTTTTCGAGGAATTGCTCTATTTTTTTTTTTTTTTATTAGTCTTCTCAGTAAAATTTTTTTGCATTGCTGTTTACAGTTTTAAGTCACACAAACAAATAAAATATTTTTTTATTTAACTATTGATTCAAAATAAAAAGAATAGCAGCTATTGATTATTTTATTTATTAAGGCCCACTGGGTTCACGTTTCGGTCTTGATTAACACCATCTTCAGGTTGTCAATATAGAGTCATAAATAAATATTCACTCATATAAAATATAATTTAATATGAACATATAAATAAGGGAGGCCTAATTATAATTTTTTATATAAAAAATCTGGTGTGACTCAAGACGAGTCTTACCCTTCGGCAAGAGTAAGTTGTGTACTCTCCTTGTCACACCAGATTTTTTGTGTCGAGATATATCTAGTTTCCCATAGCTTATTAGTTCCAAACATCACCACTTGCATTTTATAAATAAAATCTGGTGTGACTGGTCGCACACCACAACTTTCTCTTATTTTCTGTAATCAAAAGTTGTGTTCTGTGCTTGTCACTATTATATATATATATTATATTTTTTTTTTTTTTTTTTGTTTAAACATTCACACTTTTTTTCTCATTCAAACTCACACTCACACACACATTCACCCAGTCTTTTCGGCAACTTAGGCCATTTAAGACTTTAGACGATAACCGTAATGAATATATATTATTTTGGGGTCCAGGCATTCTTATTTAAGCCATTTGGATCCAAATGCCTTAAATAAAATTATCCGACTGCCTGGGGTCGACCCCGTGACGTTCGGTATAGAAGGCAGACACGCTACCAACTACTCAAGCCCCGTGGGCCACTATATATTTAGTTTCAGTAGATATATTAGAGTTAAAGATGTAAAATTTATAAACATGCGTAAATATTTATCTTTTGTTACCATGGCAACGATTTCTACTATCTTTCCTATGAAGTACAAGAGTAAAGGGGTCTTCAAAAGATTTCAATGGCAAAATGAGAATATACAAGAGCATCTAAAAAATAATTGATTTTTGAATTTTAATTAAAATAGTTGAAGCAAATTTCGAGAAAATCGAAAAAAGTGAAAAAATACATCAGTAAAGTTTTTGTTCAAAAACTAATTTTCACGCCTCAGGGAGGTAACTTAAATATAAAATTTCAATCTCGTAGCAGTGGTGTAGTGGCAAAATTTTCAGTGTGGGAACGCTAAATACATGACTTACCAAAGGAGGGGGGGGTGCTTCCGGGGGCCCTCCCCCTGAAAATTTTAGAAAAATTAATAGTGAAGTGATTCAATTCTATTTACTTGCGTAAATAATTTTAATTTTGTTTATTTATTTTTTTTTAATGAGTGAAACCAGTGTGGGAACGCCGTTCCCACGCGTTCCCGCTCCACTACACCCTTGTCTCGTAGCTCATTTTCTTCATGCTTATAAACGTCCACACATACAGACCAATTTCCGGGAGCCACTTTTTTGGACTTAGGGTTCCCTAAACGACATAGAATTTTTGACATTATCGCAATACTTTCTCTTTAAATATTTCATGTATAGGGTAAGAGAAAGTTATATATTAGTATATGTTCATCATATTAAACTAAATGATTGAATATTTATTTACGTGCCTATATTGACAGCGCATAAGCTTTGAAGATGGTCTTAATCAAGACCGAAACGTCAGCCTAGTGCGGCCTTAATAAATGAACTAATCAATACCTGCTATTCTTTTTATTTTCTCATCAACTACTCCAGCTATAAAATCTGCATATTTCAATATTATTTTGCTGAATTCTAGACTTGATAGATAGATATGATAACTTTGTTGATTATTGTCAAAAGTTGATGTTGTCTTTAGTTTCAATTCTTGTCTACACACACAATCTCTCCCCTCTATAACAAACACCAAATATAACAATCATATTTCCGAATTTTTTATATAAAACAATGTTTTATAATCTCTGTCATAGAATTGAACAACAACAATCAAGAGGGGGTGGTTGGGTTGGTGGTTGGCGTCAGTGGGTGGTAGGCGATGGTGGGGTGCCCGCCCGCCTTTCGCTAGCCGGTGCTAGTATCCAGGGCGCAAGTCTTCCCTCCCCTCTATTTCTCCACCCGAAAAAGGGCCTGAGTAACTTCGGGGTAGGGACAGTCAGTTGCTCTCGAGCGCTTCGCGTCGTTGTTGCTCCATCTGGAAATTTCTCCCTCACTTTTTCTCACTCATTGTTTAAATGAAAAAAAAAGCAACGGGAGAGACGCGTTTTAAAACGATTTCGTAAAAGTGCACTGTCTCTTTCACTTTCTCGTTAATCAGAATCTTTTAGTGTGTCAGTGTCATGTGTTTTTTTAAAAAAATTTATTTATTTTTTTAATGAAAAAACCCAATTTTTTTAAAAATAGGAAGACCAAGACAAAGAAACGCAAATTAAAGGTGAGCAAAAAAAAAAAAAAATACAAAATTTTTTTATTTGCCCCTTAATCCTAAATATAATTTTGACAATTTCTTTTATATGTGAGTGTGTAGACACGATCAAAGTCAACTTTCGACTTAACCGATCTTGTTTGAACTTAATTTAAACCAAAAGAAAAAAAATAAATAAATTTAAGTATTTATTGTTCCCAATGGCTTTTGGCTGTAAGGGGAAAATAAATTAATTTTAAAAAAATAATTCAAAATTGTTCTAATCAACATTTTGTAGAATTTTTGTTTAAAAATTTTCTTTCCATATTATCTATTGGAATTAATGGTAAATTTGTGATCTAGACAGTTTTTTGCACTTTATTTTTTAAAATAATTTAAAAATTTTTCCGTTTTAATTAGAACTATCTTCAAAATTGTTATTAATTTTCATAAGGACTTTCTACCAGAAAAATAAAATAATTTGCATATTATCCGGATTGTTAAATCAAGAATCGAATCCCTACTTCAGTTAAAGTGTAAATAAATTTCATTATTTCTAGCTTAATTTGTCCTGACCAAATTTTTTTTTTGAAATAACATTTTTGTTGATGACTGCAGAGAAGATTAATTTCCATAGACTTTCGGTCAGAATTTGCGTATTATCTATCTATTTGTAAATATCTCGATCCCGGTATTTTGCAAATAATCATCCAATTCAATATTTTATAGTAAATAATTCCATCACATTGACATCAAATTATTTACAAATAGACGAATAATACGCAAATTAATTATTTTCTGACCGAAAGTCTATGAAAATTAATCCTCTCTACGGTCATCAACAAAAATATTTCTTTAAAATAAAATTTTGGTTAGAACAAATTAAGCTTGAAATAATGAAATTTATTTTACACTTTAATTGAAGTAGGGATTCGATTCTTGCTTTAACAATCCGACCCAGGGGTTGCCGTACAACTTTAATCTTATAAATAAGCTACCTAAAAGTAGATCATACATTTCTTCTTTCTTGGCCTTTTCCCTATGTGGGGTCGGCAAAAAGATATAGAAATGAGACCGAGAGAAAAGCAAGCCGACCCGTCTCATGGCCTGACGCTTGATATGAAAAATGGGGAAAAAGGCTGATATAAAGTAAAGAAAGAAATGACAGCTTAGCTCGGGTAACTCGTGGTCGCCATCAAGTACTCACTAGAAGTGAGCCCCTGGTTAGAAAGAAGTTCATATACTAGTACATTTTAGTAATAAAATTTAAAATATAACTTTTGAAATCATTAAAACCATTAATGCAGAATTCCATCTCCATTATCATTTCTAAAATCAAAGAGGAATATGATTTGCCGTTAAATTATATATCAACACCGTACATATAAAACAAAACAAAAATATTTTTTTTTTGTTCTTTATTCGAATTTTATTCAGAACCAAGAAGAGAGTGAGAGAGAAGAGAGCCTCATTAAAATTTCAACAAAGGGATTTATATGAAACTTTGTTTTTAGAATGAAAATTACACCCTAATCCCCTTTTCTGTATGGGAATATTTTAATTTTTATCTTGATAATAATAATAATAAAACTCTTTTGCTTACCAGAAAAAAAATGTCAAAAAATCAAAGAGAATAACAAAAAAAATAAAAGGAATGAAAGGAGTAAAGCGATATTAATCCAGAAAAAAATGTAGAGAAAAATCCGATTATAAAACCCTGTAATCCTAATAGAGCCTAATTATAATATTGATTAAGAAAATTCTAACTAGCTTCTTAATATAATTATTGGACTGCATCCACACTCTTTCATTTTATAATATTGATCAATTTAAAAAATCCAAAATAAGGATATGCGATTCATGTTTGAGCCCATTCACCTCATTTTTTATTAAATGACCTGGAATATTAAACGTTATAAATTAATATCTTTAAAAAGTCTATAGGCTCTAAGATTCCAAAAAAAGTATATAAAAAATCTGGTGTGACTGGTCGCACAACAGATAGTGTCGACATATTAGAATTCAGGATGTAAAATTTATAAACATGGGAAAATATTTATATTTTGTTACCATGACAACCATTTCTCCTATCCCTTCTATGAAGAACAAGAGTAAAATGTGCTTCAAAAGATTTCAAGGGCAAAAATGAGAATATACTAAAAAATAATTGAATTTGAAACTAAATTGTTGGAGCAAATTTTGAGAAAATCGAAAAAAAGTGAAAAAGTGCATTCAGTAAAGTACTAGTACTTAAAACAACTAGTAACGTAATTTTTTACATACTTTGTTCAAAAGCTTCGTGTCACGCCCCAGGGAGTACGTAACTTAAATATAAAATTTCACCCTCCTAGCTCAATTCCTTCAGGCTTTAAATTGAAACCATATAGATATATTACGAATTACAAATTATCCAGACATACTTAAATTTAATTCGTGCAAAAAAATATTTTTGGCGATTAGTCATTCATTCTGTTTTAGAAAAAAAAAAAAAATAGCATTAAAGCATTTTTATAATCATCGTTAAAACTTGACTAGAATTAGTAGGTCAAAATTGTGATTTCATCAGATATTAATTTATTCAAAAGCCTGTAAATCTCACATTTACATATTATTCCTTCCTCCCCACTCGTAACCCCCCCCGAGTTTAAAGATAGTGACATTTTCAATATTAATAATCATAAAAGCCTAGGGGAGTGAGTCCGGAACCAAGTCCAATGAATATTTAAATAATTTCCTTGCTCAGAGATAAAGCATTAGTTTTCTGGTCGAAGGTTCGCATCCCGTCCCAGGCAAAAAATTAATTTATCTCATTTAATATTCAAGATTTAGAAAATTATTCAACTTTAGTTAAAAATTTTATTTTCGATTGAAATAGTTAGGGACGGGGTCTAAATGGCCTCAGATGCCGAAAAAGACCTTTAAAAAAACCATTTGGTATAAATAAAAGTGCCTGGATTATATAACTTATAGTTAACATTTCGTTATATGGCCTAAGATGCCGAAAAGACAAAGATTAAGATTTTTCATTAATTATAGCATGATCCGCATTGAATATTCAAATACAATAGAACCCTGCTTTGCGAGCACCTCTCATTATTACGAGTAATTCGCATAACGAGTAAAACAATGACCTGCTTAACGAGCGATGTTTCGCATAACTGCGAGGAGAGGGGAAGTCCCGGATTGGCGCATGTTACATCAGTCTGTTTCATGGGAGGGGGGGGACAGCTCTGTGGAAAGAATGCTATTGTTTCGCATAACCAATGTTTCGCTTTACGAGTATGATTTTTGCATGTACTCGTTAAGCGAGGTTCCACTGTATATATATATATATATATTTATCGATGGCATTTTATGATCCTTGACTTATGAAGACCTTTAAGTGAAGATTTTCAACCTCAATTGAGTCACAGGAAATTTTTTTTGGAAAATGAGGGGCCTTAGCCAAAGGATCGATGAAATATTTTAAAATAAAAGTTAGATAATATTTAAAGAGATAACCGGCTATAAATAAACTATTTAAACTATTTCTCAATACTATGTATTTGTATCGTTCAAATCGCATAACTCCTTGCATTCCAAATAAATATTTCTAATATTCAAAATATAGAGAATATGGTAAAAAAAAAAAAAATGGGGTTCGACCTCAAAGGAAACCTGACTGATTAAAACTTAATTATAAAGCAGTTCAAGTATTTATAATCTTAAATAAATAGTATTATTAAATCTTATATAGAAGTTTTAAAAAGGATAGTATTGAATTTAATAATAATAAATTTCGAAGGCTGATCTCTATTTGTATCCAATTAAAAAAAAAAGAGCATCACTTCTCTTTTTCTGTCGAGAGATAATAATAAATTTCGGTTGCGAAGACCGAGAGCTAGGCCACCAGCCCCCGAGAGTTCGTAAATTCATTTCTTTAAGGTTTAAAACCGATAGATCCTAAAGAGAAACGTAGCAGACTCAATTATTTGATTTTCCAACTTTAAACCAATTCTATTTCCCTCCTTTAAGCTTTCACTTTGCAATATTGAAGTATTTAATTATTACCTTATTATTATAAGAATTCTATTCATTGAACCGTAGAGCTTCAACTACCAACTACCTACCTCCCGCCGCCTGGACCCCCTAAACTAAATAATTGTGTATCTTTAAAAGTTTATATGGCCTAAGCTGCCGAAAACAAAAACAAATTTTGACGTTACCGATTGTTATTACTTTCTCTTACCTATACTTTTTTTTAACAGACAGTTTTTTCCTATTCACACAGTCTTTTCGGCAACTTAGGCCATATAAGACTTTTACAATAACCGTTATTATGAATATACTCAGACAGCCTGGAATATTGCAGCAATATTGCGAATCTTGCATAAATTGTCAATATTGCAGGAATATTGCAAATCTTGCAAAATATTGGCAATATTGCAGCGGCAATATTCCAAGCTAGGAATATTGCAGCAACATTGGAGCAATATTGTTACAATATTCCTATGTTCGCCTTTTTGCAACATTGCAGTAATATTGCTGTTTGAGCTGCAATATTGTCAATATTGAGCATGATTGGCAATATTTCTGCAATATTCCATGCTGTCTGGGTATCTTTCTATATATAATAATTGCGGTGTGTCCGTCTGTCCGTCCGTCTGTCCGTCCGTCTGTCCGTCTGTCCGTCCGTCTGTCACGCTCTGTTTGACCAACTTCCCGTTGGAATTTTGAAACGAAATTTTGCAGTCTTATAAAGGACGTTATGGAGAGTCCCGGAAAAATACTCGGGTTCCGAAATTCCTATAACTTTTTGAGTTATTAATTGCTAAAGTTACGATTTCTCCCATAGGAAATGTATAGAGAAATATTTAAGTATTCTTTGCAGTTGTGTATTCTTTGAATGTAAACAAATCCTCAAGCAGGCACTGGACTGGAATACTTAGTTGTTAGTATTAAGAGAATTTCTTTTCATAATTAAGAAAAGGCGAGGGTCCGCCGCAGGCGCGCCCGAGCCAGCTGATGGGGGGTCCAGGGGGCGTAGCCCCTGCTCTAGACGCCAGCCCGTTTCTCATAATTAAGAAAGGCGAGGGTCCGCCGCAGGCGGCCGAGCCACTGGCGGGGAGTCCAGGGGGGCGTAGCCCCCTGTCTAGACGCCACGCAGTTTCTCATAATTAAGAAAGGCGAGGGTCCGCCGCAGGCGGCCCGAGCCAGCTGGCGGGGGTCAGGGGGCGAGCCCCCTGTCAGACGCCAGCCCGTTTCTCATAATTAAGAAAGGCGAGGGTCCCCGCAGGCGGGAGCCACTGGTGGGGTCCAGGGGGCGAAGCCCAAATGGCTTAAATAAAATCATCGGACTGCCTGGGATTCGATCCCTCGACCCTTTGTATACAAGGCTTACCTATACTTACCTGTATACGTCAATATATATAGAGAGAAAGTAATGGATTCGGTCGAGATTTTGATGGAAATACATGTTTTGAGGTTCCCTAGTCCAATAAAGTTGGTTCCGCACAATGGTCTGTGTTAAAGCATGAAGGAATTGAGCTTTGAGGTTGAAATTTTATATTTAAACACTATAAAAAGATAAAGTAATATTACCACTTTCAGTTGATAGGATTGTTTTTTTTTTTTTTATATCTAATTTTATTAAAAATTTCTTCAATCTAATTACTTAGCTCTCTTTCTCTTTCTTCTTGTTTTTGATTGTTTTTCATTAGAAAGTCGATAATTAATTTTTTTGAGGGGGTGGACATTTAAACTAAGCAAGTTGTTTCGTTAAATAATAATATTAATATATTGACCTATTTATAAGAATTAATTTTAATATCTGATGAGGTTTATGTTTTGCAATAGAAACAAACAACAACCTCTTCGCTATCCCTCTCTCTGTCTCTCTTGGTAAATTTAATCAACCCACATTATATACAATAATATAAAAAGATGCAAATTTATATACGTAAGAGGTGGCTTTGCATACAAAATTTAATAATATAATAAACTTATCATAATAAAAACTACTCCTTACTAATAAAACATTATTTTATATCTTAATATACAATTGAAAAACAAATTTATGATAAGCTAGTACTAAAGATTTTTTTATAGTATTTGTTATTAGGCAACTCAGACGTATGCCTGAGTAAGACTTTTAAAGAGGTTTGGGAAAAATGATTAATTATTAATTAACAATGCCCTTAATCGTGGCTCAGAGGTAGAGCATTAGCTTCTGATGCCACATCCCGTCCCAGGCAAAAAAAAATGATTTCAATTGGATCATATAGGGGGAGGTTCAAAATAGCCTCAGATGCCAAAAAAAAAACAAAAAAATTACAATACTTCGAACAACTTCTGGACCATAGAACAGTAGTTAGATCATAGACATCTTCTGCTAGGAGTTAGAAGTTCGGCTCCCGCTACAACCTGCAATTTTTCTAAATTACTTTGTATATCAATTAATTTAGAAAACTGGGGACATTATCTAAATGATATCAGATGCCGAAAAAACCTTCTGACCGATTTGCCAGATTATTTGAATGGTGGACCCCCAACAAAAAAACACACAGATGGCGCCAAAAATGCCATGTTTTTCAGTAGTACCAACCTTCTTTTGGAAGTTTAATGTATCGCTACATTTGTTTCACCAAGACAATTCACCCTTGTACATACAAGTCGATGAAAAAAGATGGTGAAATCGAACAATTTACAATTCGAATTACTTCCACTCCCCATCCATATTCACCAGATCTGGCAGCATCTCCTCTACCTGTTCTTAGATCTCAAAAAGCTGCTCTATGGAATGAAATTTGATGATGATGAAGTTAAATCGCTATAGAGGTGACAATGCTGATAAATAAAGTGCTATTTTGCAAAAATTTCTAGTTTGTCCCTGGACTTAATGACCCATCTGTTGGGGGGGGGGGGGGGGGGGAGGGTCCTCCCCCCCCGCCTGTGTCCCCCCCCCCCCTGATTCAAATTCGTTCCGGCGCCCCTGTCTGTTGTCAAATTCGCTAATAAAGTAGAAGCCACTATTTTCCCATTTCTCCACATCCTTGAAATATAAAAAAGCTTTCGATTAAGTTATTTATTAATCGGTGGTCAAATAGTGTAACTGTTATAGAAAATTCATGAGAAAGGATTTGTAATCGGGATGTGTCGTTAGAGCAACTATTATATTGTAAAAGGGAAGCTTTATATAATATTTGGACGAATTAATTGAAAAATAAATAAATAATAACGTGAATTACTTAGAGATCCATAATCCTATTAATTAAATGCCACCGCCCACTCAAAGTAAATTTGTCACGACATGTCGATATCTAATCTAGTATATATACATAGCCTGTATATAGGGTATAGTCGTAAAGGGAGGAGGAACAGGAGGGGGCTAATCAAAAATATAGATCAGCATTTGGGTTCTTAATCCCTGTCCAAATAACCTCCCCCACCACTATCGCTTTCGTCACTTCAATGATAAATTGCCTTCTCCCGCACTCTAAATCTGCTTTAGGAAATCAAATCAATTGATTGTATAATTTGGTTTATAGTACGAACGAGAAGGAGTATTTTAAAATTTTATAAAATATGCTAAATATTATTATTATAGGAATTTTTAATTATAGACCACATTTTGTAATAATTATTTATATTTTTGATAAATAATTAATAGAGGGGTGAGGGCGGGAGATATTGACAGGGGTTCTAAGGGGACCACGACTTCAAAAAGTATAAGAAGCACTGGTCTAGAGTCAGGTGGCCTGGTGCAAAGGGAAGCACATTGAAGCCCCGGATAGGCTGGAGATCCCGGGTTCAATTTCCGGTTTTGACCTACCTACAAATAAACATACAACTCACAAAAACTTGTTAATAAATCATCAATTCTGTTTTTTTTTTTAATTAGGTGCCTCTTAACTCTCTTCTCCTAGTACCTTTTAAGGTTTTATTAGAAAAAATATTAAATTGGAGAAATAAAATGTTATTTTTGGCCAATATAAATTTTTTCTTTTCATAATAAAAAAAATGTTCTTTTAACTGTGGATTACTTTACGTTTCGCTCTAGTGACGGCTCTAAGGAGGGGGGGGGGGGTGGTCAAACGTCCCCCTCCCCCGACGATGGCATCTGCCCCCCAATTTTTTTTTGTTTCTCTGTTGATATACTAGAGTAGCCCGTTGTATATAGTCTGCCCCCCCCCCCTCTGTTGATAAGTTTGTCCCACTCCTGCACCTCCATAGAGAATAAGCTTGCACCGTCACTCATTCTCTGGCCTTCCTCAAATAGGTTAATCTCTGTGTGATTTTAAGCTGGATTGTACCTGAGAAAGACAACATAATGAGTTTTTTTTTACAAATAAACCTCAGTTAAAAGAATAATTATTTTATTAATGATAACAGCTGTGAAAGCCTAAATACCAAAATTAATAAAAACAAATATTTTTTTTAAGAAGACACTATCACAAATACGCCGTTTATATTGGACTTATAATTTTTATTATTTATTTAGTTAGGCCAATTTATTTTTTTTCCGTCGACGATTACACTTTTTATTTTATTTAATTCAAATATTGATTAGAAAAAAAAGAAAACTTTTGAATAAATGAATGAATAATTTCATTCATCCGTTTACGAATTCCATTCATTGATAGATAGATATATTGGGGAGATTAATAAAAATCAATTGAAAAAAAATCCACCCCTTTTTTTTGTATCTTTCGGATTCAATCAATGAACTCTCTCTGTGGTTTTGTATAATAAAGTATTCTATTCGTGCTAGCAATTTTTTTTTGTTTTGTTAAATCATAACGCTTTATTTTTAATCATCATTGTGGTTTATTTAAATTACTAAATTTATGAAACTTATGTAAGGCCTGGATCAAAAAACTCAAAACTAGAATTTTTTTTCTAAACTTTTTTCGATTAGCCATCATTCTTTATCATTTATATTAAAGGCCAAACTAGTAGCCTATTTCTAAAAAGTAAAAACAAATTTATCCGAACGCACTCTAGGACCAACTAGTTTGTCCTAAAAAAAAAGTTAGTAAAAAAAAGTTAGTAGTCTGTAAAATATATATATAAACGTTAAACGCCGAATGAGAAGATGGTTACTCTAGGCGGCAATAGATGGCGTTAGTTCTCCTCATAGGGAAACAAACGTTTTATTTCATTTCATTTGAAAAATTCCAGCTAATTAATTAAAGGCAAACAAATTAATTAGTATTTAACACAATGATTACTAATTTAATTATCTATAAGATATAGAGCGAATTTTTTAAAAATACCGATAAAATTCATCTGTTTTGATTCTTTTTAAAATACTCAATATAAGATCGTCAAAGGGGGGGGGGGGGCTCTTATCGGGTTTAAAGAGACAAAAGTTCTATTAGTATTCTTTTAATAAAATTAGAATTTATTTTTATTTCTCCGTTTATTTTATTTTATTGCTAATCTCAGCAATCGATTTGATTTCTCATTGAATGAATGTGTTTTAATTCGTAGCGTATCGAATGTAAAATAGCCACTAGGGAATTTAGGGATGTTGCTGATCCAAAATGGCTTAAAACTCTCCCAAGGGGAAAAGAGAGAGAGAATGAGTGAGAGAGACCCTTTTAGAAATTCATTACAAGATGACTCACTTTCTCTTTCACTGCCAAGAAAACAAATAAGATACAAATAACAAATCCCCCCTTACGCTGAGATTTGCATCTCATCTGATGTGGCTATCAAATTAATTGCTTTCTTGTATTTTTATGAATCCAATAAAAAAAAAAATTAAAATTAACCAATGAATAAATTAAATGATAAACGAATATTTGTAGTTCTTGATAAGACATTGGGATCGTTTAAATGAAAACTGAAGGGTTGAGGTCATCACTAATATTCCAACTCTTTTTATTATTATTAAGCCGAGAGGCAGAATTCAATATAAAATTTCAATAAAAACAAAGGGCTTTATTTTTTCAGAGATTTTGTTAAAATAACTGAAAATTAAAGTAGATTCTTTTAATTGAAATCAACCCTTTAGGATATCGGCTAGGGATGGAAAAGTCGACTCAGACTTTAGTCAAGAA
>JAKCPI010023686.1:0-18706 GCA_023213315.1 Euborellia annulipes | reverse complement strand
TAGAATTAACTAATAAAATATTATTAGATGTGAGAAAAATTGTTGATGGAAAAGGAGATCGTAGAAACTAAAAAATAAATATTTAAATTAGATATTTTAATAATTTTATTCATTAACTAATTAAATA
This sequence comes from Euborellia annulipes, assembly GCA_023213315.1. NCBI lineage: Eukaryota > Metazoa > Arthropoda > Insecta > Dermaptera > Anisolabididae > Euborellia > Euborellia annulipes. Next base: position 18,579 of record JAKCPI010023686.1, on the reverse strand, counting down.
AAATCAATTTTTGTTTTACGAGTTAAAATATGCTTTTATGAATAAAAATTGGTGTGAATTGTTTTAAAAATTTGTTTGCGAGATTTAAACAAAAAATGGACAGGTTTGTTGAGTGTGAGGCCAAAAAGATCACTGGAACTTCACCAATTCAGGTGTTATTCCTATATTGTTTCGAGATTCCATCTCTCTCGTAACAACAAGAACCAAGAAAGAAAAAAATATTTGTTCTTTGCTTTATCATCAATATTGATATATGAATCAAATTAATTAAAAGAAGGTACAATAAATATTTTATACGTATCAGAATGTTGTTTAATGGATAAAATCATATATTATTCTGTTTAATTTAACTTATTCGGCTTTATTGAATTTATTAGATATATAGAAACAGGATATAATAATATTATTATAAATATAAATCAATATAATAAAGGGTTATAAAATTTAAACTCTGTGATTTATAAAATAAACATATTAAAAGGAGAATTTAATGAACAAATAGTGAAAGCCTTTCCAGATGAAATAATAAATCTTGCATATTTTCTTTTAGAAACAAAGGGTTTATTAATTTCATTTCACAATCTCCTACCATTATGTTTTATTTCAAAGTAAGAACTGGCTTAATGGATTTTTAAAAATCGAAACAATCGTTAGTATTATTTAACAATATATATATATATAGTCGACGTTTACATCTGGACCAGTGAAATAGTTTTTACATTTAAATAATTAAAATAAATATTCCACCTATAGAGTATATATAAATAATGTATTTTCCACCTACATCACCTAAACTATGTTCAATCGAAAACTTTTATCAGGCCTATAAATTTTCTCAATCCTAGAGTGGGTCTCAAGATATTTTTGGTGGGGAAAATTTTTTAATTCCTGTTTAATAACTAATGTAACTATTTTTTTTTTTTTTTTTTTTTTTTAAGCAATGTAATAGGTCTAAATCAAATTGTAATGATAAATATATATTTAAAATATATTTAATCTTACAAGGAACACGTTCCAAGGTGCCAACGCAAATTTGGTTTTCTTGAGCTTATTTGAGTCAGTTTCGATTAGTTATTAGTCACTTTAATAGTCATATCCGTGCAAATTTAGATTTCACTTATTTAGGGGGCCTCAAATATTACCAAAAAAATTGAACTTTATTTAATTTATTACCAATTTACCAAAATTCACAAGTTGACCTATGCCATGTCATCAAGGGAACTTTGCTCTATTTATACACAGAATTTAAAGAAATAATTTGGACCCGATTTCGAGAAAATTATGTTTTTCCATCTTTTGAAAATTGCCACACTTTGAATGAAAATTACGCGAATACTATAAAGATTCTAAAAATCTTCTCATGACATAAATTAAAGTACTTATTTTTCTGTACCCATTGCCTCAAGAAACACATTTATAATTTGTGTATTTAACTTTCAAAAGAGTTTCGAAAAAATTGAACTTTTTGTAATTTTTCGAAATTCAAAAAATTTTAAAAGAAATATGAACTATGCCATGTTAATAAGAGTAAATTTAAATCTAAATTTGTACGGATATGAAAGTGACTAATAACTAATCGAAACTGACCCAAATAAGCTCAAGAAAACCAAATTGGCGTTGGCACCTTGTTAGTCAAAGGTTTTTAGATAACCGCACATAGAGGGGGTACCGCTGCGATTTAAGGAAATAAGTTATATTCTTGCCTGATATATATTTGACAACAGGGGAGACAAGGCAACAGTCATCAGAATGGTAACGATTTAAGTGATGCCAAGCGCGGCAAAAAATGACCCCGAGCAATCAGCGTGTGGAACGTCCCTCGGTAGCTATGGTATAGTAAATAAATATAACCCCTAAATGGCCGCAGTAGCCGAAAATGTTTTTTTTTTTTATTTCATTTAAGGTATTCTTCGGCATCGAAGGCTATTTAGGACCCGTCCCTATATATTTAAATTAATTGATAGCCAATACAATTTAAATAAATTTTTTGTCGCATGGGCCGAAAAGGGTTTAAAAAATCGAAGTAACAAAAAAACAAAAAAAAAATTAAATAATTTTATTTGCACGAGTGGTTTAGGATATTATAATTTTTTTTATATACTTTTGCATATTAATTAGGTGTTTTTTATACGCGTAATTTTTTCCCCCTCAAAAAAATAAAATAAAAATAAAAATGTAAATGAAATCATTTATTTGACCAATGATTTTTCAAAAAAAAAAAAAAAAAAAAATATTGAATCAAAAGATGACCTTTCAAATATCATCGTTGAAAATATAAGTACTTATTTAAACAAAACACCTGTCAATAAATGTTTTTTTATATATGTATATTTTTTTCTAATTCACAATGCCAAAAGTTATTCAAAATGGATATTGAAATCGGAGAATCCAATTTATGTTCATGTTTCATAAAATTTTCTTTCTGTTTAATTAAATAAATATGATAAAATCAGATAACAAATGTTTTTGTATATCTTAACAAGACATTGAAGATAATAATATTAAATATAAAAAAAAAATTTGCTTTTTTTTTGAACGCGTTAATAAAAAATATACAAACAAAGGAAGTGGATATTTGAATTTATATTTAATAAATAAAAATATACGCTTAAATAAATATAATATTATTATTCTAATAAAAAAATCCTTTTCACGTATTTTATTTTATTTTTTTTTTAAACGAATATTTAATAAAATGTTGGAAGGTGGATATGGATTTTTTTTTTTTAATCATAAAATATGTAAACACTTTTAACTCAATTTTGTTTGTATTACATATGAAATATGGAAACAGAATAAAAATTATTAAATTGGAAATATATATATACGTAGATCGTATATGTTTAAATAACAAATTTAATAAAAATTAAGGTAATTTTTTAGTTAATTATTTGAGACAATTGAAAAAAATATATGGTGTGGGTAAGGTATCACACGCCAAATTATTTTGTTCGTGTAGGGAACAATAACAAAGAGAAAGTTGTGTGCTGTGTGACAGTCACACCAGATTTTTTAATAGCGATGCAAATTGATCTATTTTATGAGGTGAACTATCCTCGCTTATTTTCTATTCCCAATTCGATTTCCACCTGGATCTTAAGCTAAGCAAACTGAGGGTTGGAAGATAATGGAATGGATCCCCTATTCAGCCTTGTGGAATCTCATTATTCCATCTTAATGGCTCCTCTCTTCAAAGATCATTTTCGCATCAATCAATTTAATTTAATTTTCATATTAATTAATCGTCAAATTTATATAATAGAAAATAGTATAAGAGAGATTTTTTAACTTTTAAATTTAAAGTAAAATCACATTATTAAAATCTTCTATCCTGAAACATGAGAGGATGTTAAAATTGATGACAAAAAGGAACCTCAAATTTCTTTAATCAATTGATATAAATCAAAAAGATTGGATATCGGCTGACAAGACACTTGTTATAAGAGTAAGCGAAATTTGTTTTAATGTCTTTTACGATATCTAAGACACATTTTCATTTCAAATGATTGGTAAAAAATTCAATTGAAATAAATTTTTTCTCCAATGGGACCCGGAAGCGAACCTGCAGGGATCCATGGCAAAATTGAAATATATATATTATATTTGCGTCATTTCAACTTTATCTTGTAGGGGGGGGGGGGTGCAAAATTTTTTTCTTAAATTTTTCTTGCAATTAGGTATCTCGAATTTGGCTCTATCTTATTATCTTAGTATCCACTTATGTTAGTGTCAATCAAAAAAAAAAAAAGTATTCTATGCCATTTCATTAATAGGCCTATATTTTTATTTATTTTTTTATTTTAGTTGATTAGAATCCAAACTAAATTAATAAATCGGAAAGAGTAAACATAAATTAAATCATGGTAAAAGGCTTTGTTGGATGTTTTTTTAACCCGCTTATACAAACACTAATAGAATAAATGTTTAATTTATTAAATTTAGAGGTCGGAAATGGAATAAAAATTTTGTTTGGCTTTGTTTAAATGTGGAATGAAATTCGTTTATTTTATTGATATGTTAATTTTTGTTCTCACAAATTAGGAATATTAATGTTATATTTATTCTTAATATGTTCTATTAGACTTATAAATTTATTAGGTTTTAATTCATTGTATTTACAGATTTGAAAATGAATAATGAATGAAGCATATAAAAAATCTGGTGTGATGGTCGCACAGCTCTTTACACATCAGATTTTTTGTGTCGAGATATATTTGTTTCCTTAATTTTGAACCTGAACCACGCGTTTCATAGATAGCGCTGAGCTACGAATGCTTCTACATCAGTAAAGTGTACTTCAAACAATTTCCAAGAAAAAATTTTACTGATACACTTTTTAAAGAGTATCTAAAAAAATATTGATTTATGAATTTTAATCAAAATCGTTGAAGCCAATTTTGAAAAAATCGAAAAAAAATAACTAAAAAAAAGTACATCAGTAAAGTACTAGTACTTTTTGGCTGATTTTGTTCAAAAGTTTCGTGATATGTCCCAGGGGGTTAACTTAAATAAATATAAAATTTCAACCTTCTAGCTCTTTTGGTTCTTGAGATATTTTGTTCACAGACAGACTATGTTGTTTTTGAACTCAGGGGACCTCAAAACGTATATACCAAAATCTCGACATATTGACATGATCTTACTTTCTCACTATATAATACATAAATATAGTTAAGAGAAAGTAAAAATTGATTTTATTTTACTTATAGGTTCAAAATAAATTGTACGTTTTGCAGATCTCTCATGGGAACACAAAAACGTCTGAGAATCATGAAAAGTATAAATCTATTGTATTTGCAAAAGAATAAGTTTTATCAAAAAAATACTGCTAATTCCACTAATTTTCAATTCATAAAATTACACTCCCCCTCCAATTCAAAGATGTTGCGTAGTATTTGGTCATTAAAAATTCGTGCAATTCTACCTGTCCTAATTGATATCAATAAAACGGTTTTGTAATCACTCTCAAGGGTTGATTAGAATGAGGTGGTTGGTGGGCCTTTTAGGCGTCCCGGGCCCGGGTTGAATGGGGCTTATGGTAATGAGCCTGGACCAGGCAGGCAGCATCAGCATCAGCAGCAGTAGCAGCATATGTGCCAGATGGCCGAGCCAGTAACATGGCGACAGATGGTCCTTAGTTCGAGACAAATCGCCGTGTCTCTCTCTCTCCAGACTTATCTATTAAATGGGGGAAATGAGCAGGGTCAAAGGATCAAAGAGATTTGCGGGGGGTGAGTGGGAGGCGCCACAAGCGTGCACACCAATTACATGCTTAATACGAAATCAGTAACCAAACACTAAGGTGGAATATTCAATTGTTATTCATTTAATAATGCTTTTGATCCTGAATAATTAAAGTGAAAAATGTATCCAGCACTCATAAAATTTATAAAAAAAAATTAATCCATGTTTCTGAACAGGGACGATCCTGTTCAGATGGGGTCAGAAATTTATGGTGTAAGGGTAGGGAAGAGAATTGGGCAATGGGGTAATAATTTTAAAATTTTACCCTTTCGGTTATAGAGGCCATTTGGAGATGTTATGCATAAAGGAACCAAGCGCTACTATGATCGAAATTGAGTTAAAACCGCCATTTTGTAGGGAAAAAGAAGATCTACCTCTTTATTTAAATCACAACATTATTACTCTGTGCACTTTTTTTGTATAAAACAAGAAAAAAAGTCATTGAGTTTGTTTGCAAATGTGCAAATGAAATGCCCCTATCTCAGATTTAGGTTAATGGCGCATACATTGATAACTTAAAAATAACATAATATTATCTGTAATATTGTGAAATTTTCAAATTTTATGACAATAGGTCCTGGGGAAGGTGACTTAAACGTCGACAGTTGAAGAATTAGAGATTATTATTTTATTTCCTAAATGCCGCACACAGACTGACAGACCCCAGGGCTATATAATAATACGCCCCCCCCCCCCCATCCTAAAAATTTTTTTAGATATGATATATTTTTTCACAGTTTTTGACACAATTTTTTAAAAAAGTTATACATAGAATAAAAAAAGTTATTTAAAAATTTGTTAAAATTTCATATACGGGGGTACATTAATAGGCCTAATAGACTTAATAATAATACTTAAAAAGTTTTTATAAAATTGCTCTCCTCGCCTTTAGTTATGCAAAATTGTCAATTATAGATTCCAAGACTGCTTTCCCCGTGAATTCTGTTTTCACAGCTAGAACAGCCAGAATTGACAAACTGTTCTTATACAGAGTGGATCAAAAATATGATTTTTTTAAATTATAATTTTAAGATTTGAGCTTGCTAACGCCAGAAGGTCGAGAATAAAGAGAAACAAAAGCTTTGAGCATAAAGGCTGGGACCCCCTTAGGAAAAAATTTCAAGAAAATGATTTTTTTAAATGAAATGTGAACCATTTTTATTAGGATTTTAAAGCTGGAGGGCTCTGCGGATAAGGCCCCCCTGCCCCCTCTGTCTGCGACCCTGGCTGTCACCCATCTCCTAATCAACTACACCGCCACATCTAATTGCTTTAAAAAATTTTTTTTTTATTTTTAAATAAACCTAGTGTAAAAAATTTTCTATTTAATTACTAATTCCCATATAAAAAATTATTTTCCTCAATATTAAATTAAAAAAACATGAAATTTTCAGGAAGAGACAGTTTTCGAGAAATAAATCAGAAAAAAATTATGAAAAGTTGTGTGATGCATTCAATCACACCAGTATAATTTTTTTTTTTTTCAAGTTTATAAAAAACACCGCGTTTGTTGACAATAAGATTGTTAGCATAGCGTTATATTTTTCATACGAAATCCTCTTTCATTCCATGGAGAGTGTTGATAAACATTTTTATTATATTGACATATGAAATGAATGCATTGTATGTCCGTCCATGGGGGTGTTGGTGGCGGCAGTGTGAATAATAGAAAACCTCACTCGAAAAACCCTCAATGGGCCATCTATAATTAATTATCAATCTCTCAGCAAGTGATAAAAACAAAATCATCATATATTCATCAATATATTAACCAGAACAAAAACATGTAAACAAAGTTGAATTTTTGTCTCATTAAAAAAAATACAATTTTTTTTTATGTATGTGTTCAAATAAAAGAAAATGGGGTATCTACAGAATGTTTCATTAATATTTGAATGAAAAACTCGTTAATTTTTTTTTAATAATGTTTAACCGAGGGTCTGGCATCGGATTAGAGCAACAGTCACTAAAGATCGTTGCAGTCAAACAATGCCAAAAGCGGCAAAACATTGGGTGGGTGGCGACAGAAAATTAGCCCCCCCCCCCATCGTATGCAAAATTCCTGAAATTTCCCAATCACAATAACGCAATAGCTCTCTCATCCTTCATCAAGGAATCGGACATACTTTTATAAAAATTTATTTTTTAAATATTGTTTTGTTTTTGTCTAATTTGCTATATATTGTTTTGTTTTTGTAAATTAAAATGATTGAAAATTTTACATGATTTTAGAAAATTGTATTTTGAAAAAAAAAAAAAAAAAAAAAAAAAAAATTGAAAGAAATATTGTAAAATAAAAAATGTAAAAAGAAGGGGTGGGGCTGAAAGGCGGTAGCTAACAGCCGAAAATAAATTTAAAAAAAAATAATATTAATAATAAAAGTTTCACTTTAAAAATGTGGTCTATAACTAAAAATTCCCCTAATAATAATAATTAAACCACAAAAGGTTTAATAATATAGTAATATATAGGCCAGGGGCGTATATAGAAATTTTTTTCGGGGGAACTCAAAAATTTTTCTGCGGAAAATTTTTTTTTTAAGAAACTATATTTTTTTCACATAAAACTTTTTGCGGAACATTTTTTCTGTTGAGGAACCAAAGTTGTCCATCCTGCGGAAAAATTTGTTGCGCTGATGTCTGTATATCCCTATATATGTATATGTGTTTGGAAAATTTCGGGGGGGGCCCCCGCCCCCCCTCTTATATACGCCCCTGATATAGGCCTATATATATAGATAATATAGTATAACACTGAAAAATCCAAATATTTCATCCACTTATGGCGGTTTAAATAATAAAAATTTTTTAATTTTTTATCATGTGGCTTTCTAGCTTTTTAGTCAACTCGGAATAAATATTTATTGAAGCTGTTATTTTTGATGAACAAATAATTTCTTTTCCCACAAAAAATTCAATATTAAAAAATGTATGTAAATGAATATGAAATAAAAAAGAAAAATTATTATATTTTAATATGATAGAAAAATTTTTTATTAATCAAATAAAATAAATATAAAATTCTAAATGAAAATTTTATATATGGCCATAAAAAAATAAAGTTCATTCAAAAGAAGATTCAATAAACGCGACATTTTCCCTAAAATGAAAATAGATCTTTTTTAATGAAATATTAATCATTCATTCATGTCGGAATAAAAATTTCCTCTAATTTGAGTTAGAGACGGAAGAAAAAAAGTCAATAAAAAAATTACTTTTTTTTTTTAAATTAGCAAGCAAAGAGAAGGAAAGAAAAATGATAAAAATTTAATTTCATTTTTTTTTCTATTTGTATTCAATTCTTGGTTTTATACTTTATAAAATTCGAAGTTTTTTTTATTTTTATGATGATGGAAAGAAAATCAATCTACTCTTATTTTTAAAATGTTTAAATATTAATTAAATTTTTTCGAATGTAAAATTTAATAACTTTGTGTTTTATTTTGGCTTGATATTTATGAGAGATTTTTTTTTGGCCAATTTGGCGCTAACATGAGTTTCGGTTACATTTAAAACCCAAAGTCCATAAAAAAATAAAATTAAAAATAAAATCTCGAATTTTTTGACGATTACAATACTTTCTCTTTAATAGTTGATTTATGAATTAAAAAAAAAAATCGTTGGAGCGAATTATAAGAAAATCGAAAAAAGCTAAAGAAGTACATCAGTAAAGTACTAATATTTTAGGCCACACAGACCCATAAACATACAGACCAATTGTGGGACCCACTTTTTTTGGACTCAGGGGACCTTAAAACATGAATATTCATCAAAATCTCGACATTGAATTTTTGACACGATCGCAAAACTTTCTCTCTCTATATATTTCATATATAGGGTAAAAGAAAGTAAAAAGTATTGGTAAGCTATTCTCTCTCCAATTTGCCATACAATAAAACTAAATAAAAAGCAAATTTATTAATATTTCATTTGATCTATCTTAAATTCAGGGATGATGATAACAAATTATATTAATAAATTTCTTGTAAAAAAAAAAATGGCTTTAAATCAAATGTTTATATAAATTAGGGTTGGTGGTAAATTTCAAAAAAAAAAAAAACATTTACACCCTCTTCGTTGAAATTCAAGCATAAAATAAATAATATTTCATAACGAGATTAGATAGTAGAGCTAGATTAAAAAGGTGTAAAAATTTTTTTTTTTCATCCATTCAATTAATTCAAGCACTTGTAGTAAACTAAACAGGCGGTTGACCTTTTATGGTCCCCATCCCCATTGGCTGTGGGACAGATAAATAAAAGTCATGCCGTGCCTATAAACATGAACATGAATGCATACATCACTTTGTAGTGGGGGCAAAGGGAGTATAAATAAGAGAGCTTGCTTTCAAAACGCAATCGGATAAAATAAATAACGTTTTATTTTTTACATTTTCATGGTTCAACTGATTTTTTGATAATTGATATTTATTTTTTTGATTTTCACTCTTTATTTTCTTTGTTCTGATGCGACAATGTAAAAGTGATGTATACTCATAACATCCTTTTCTATATAAAAGATTAACTCGTATTGTTGTTATGGTTTTATTTTTATTTTAATATTGTATTGTTATTGTTTTTATTTCTATTTTAATATTGTATTGTTAGTGTTTATTAATTTTTTCCATATTGTATTTTTATTGTTTTTCTTTTGAAGTTACGCTGTATTTTTGGATATTTATGTATTTTTGTAAATGTACTTATTATGAAAAAAAAACTCGTATTGAATAATAGTTTTAACTAATAATAAATTTATCTCTAAACAAAATTTAAGCTAAGCTTGATTTTTCAGTTTTCGTTATTGCCAGAAGTTTATGTTACGGGGGCATTTCAAGATAATTCTAGTGTTTTTTTGGTCTATTTTTTAGTAGTACAAAAAAATATTTACATTTTGTTACCCTAGCAACCATTTCTCCTATCTTTTTTATAAAGTACAAGAGTAAAGTGCGCTTCAAACAATTTTGAGGGTAAAATGAGAATAGACATTTTAAAGAGGATCTAAAAAAATAATGGATTTTTGAATTTTTAATCAAAATGGTTAGAGCAAATATAAAAAAATCTGTTGAACTATGAAAATTTTAAAACGTTATTTATTTTATCCGATTGCGATTTGAAAACCGATTTTGTTCAAAGTTTATTTTCACGCCTCTGGGGGGGGGGGGGGGGGGGGGAAGGGTGGCTAACTTGAATATAATATTTCTACTTCGTAGTTCAAATTATTTTTTTCTTTATAGTCTTTTCATCATCTTAGGCCATTATTAGCCAAATTATTTAAATGGGGTCCAAGCCCGCGCCCCGTGGCTTTCTGACTATCATTATTGCCATTTGTCAACAACTTTAGCCGTCTCAGCCACGGCCCCCCCGGGGGGAGGGGGGGATAAGTTTTAAATGAAATAATCCAGTTTATTTATTTTCCAAAATTTCTATAAAATAATTATAATACACTCTAAAATATTATATTATATATAATATCAATGAGTCCAAGCTCATATATTTTAATTATCTTGAGTTTTAAAGACAACTTTTTATACACTTTGATATAACGTTGACAGATTAATTAGCCTATATCACATAAGAGGATGATGTGTTTGTGGCATTGGAAGGAGGTGGGTGAGTTTGTTAAATCCCTCTTTAATTCTTGTAACGTTAAAATTATATTCAAATTTTATGAATTATTCATATTTTTTTTTTCCTTAAATACAAAGGAGAGATTGAAAATTATATATTGAAATTAGAAAAATAAGAAGTGAAAGTATAATTAATTTGCCTTAATTACGTTAAAAAGCGTTTTTTTTTTTATATTAATTTAAAAAATAATATAAATTTAGAATTTTTTTAATTAAAGAAATAAAAAAATTAAAAGACATTTGAAATGTGGTAGTTTTCAATCAAATTCGGCTAACAAACCGATCGAAATTTTGGTTTCGGCCAAAAAGAGTTTGAAAAGTTTGGACGAGACTCGTATACTAAAAAAAAAAAAAAATCTGGTGGGATTGTCGCACAGCAAACAACTTTCTCTTACCTTCTGTAATCGAAAGGCATATGTGCGAAAAATTATCTCCTTTAACGAGGAGCAATTTTTCGGTCCTATGTCAATTCAGCGTATAAATTCTTAATTAAATAATAATATATAAAATATAAAAAATCAGCTTATTCAATCTTTTTACTTCTCAAATATTCCAAAATAATAGCCATTTGTAAAGAGATTTTGAAATTTTAAAATTGGTGTAGATATTTTTTTTTTTTTCTTCTCTAAAATTCGCCTCAAGTTTATACAAAACTTTGGTTTAAACTCTTATTCTCTCTCTCACCTCGTGCTGCTCCCCTCACCCCTTCTACCACAGTCCCTTTGCTTTAAAAAGGAACTCAAGTTTCTTATTCAAATTGCTTCGATCAAGTTGTTATAGATTCTAACAGAATATAATGGAAGTTTGCATAGTAAAGTGCAAAATCAAATAAAAAAAAAAAAATTCGTTGAAAAGTGAAAAAAATGAAATATGAAATTCTAAAGGAGTCGAAATTGGATAAGTGGGGAAATTTTCCTTTTTTATATAAGAGTAAATAGAAAAATTTGAACACCGTTTAAAAGTGAGCCTCTATTTAATAGATAAAATTTTACCTTATTTGGACAATAAATAGATAGAAAAGGCAAAATCAAATTTAAATGTTATATTTACAAAAAGAGAGGAAATTTATGAAAAATAAATATTTTTCTAGTCTCAAAAATGTATAAAAAAAAATTATAATAAATAAGGCAATCAACTTTTACTGCTATCAACGCGAATTCTTTCACAATTATGAAATCTTAATTTGTTAACTCCCATTTCAAAAATTTCTGATGATGTGTTAGAGCTAATAAGAAAATTATTTAAAGTATTAATTAAAGCAGAAGCGCCTATACTTGCCCCCCCCCACCCCCCGCGAGCTCTTGTGATTTTGGGCTACATTTACAGTATATTCAAGAAGTGTTCCGCGTGAGTCTAGATAGCTGAGAATAAGTGGAGGGGAGTGGAGTGTCCTATCTCAACCTTCTCTTTCCCCTCCCTTCTCAGGCTTCTAATATAAAGTTAAATAAAAAATCTGGTGTGACTGGCCACAGCACACAACTTTCTCTTACCTTCGAATCGAATGTTGTGTACTGTGCTTGTCACACCAGATTTTTTGTGTCGACATGTATTTAGTTTCCGACAGTACGGTACATTCGATTTTCAAGTAAAATTTATAAGTATGACAAAATATTTATATTTTGTTACCATGGCAACCATTTCTCCTATCTTTTCTATGGAGAACAAGAGTAAAGTGGTCTTCAGAAGATTTCAATCACAAAATGAGAATATACATTTTAAAGAGAATCTAAAAAATAATTGATTTTTGAATTTTAAAAAAAAATCGTTGGAGCAAATTTTGAGAAAATCGAAAAAAACTGAAAAAGTGCATCAGTAAAGTACTAGTACTCTTTGGTCGATTTTGGTCAAAAGCTTCGTGTCAGGTCCCATGGGGGTGCCTAACTTAAATATAAAATTTCAACCTCCTAACTCTTATCGTTCTTGAGATATTTTGTTCACAGACACACACACACACAACACACAGACAGACCATGTCGCGAAAACCACTTTTTTGGATTCAGGGGACCTCAAAACGTGAAGATCCATCAAAATCTCGACATCGAATTTTTGTCATGAATCCAATACTTTCTCTCTATATATATTAACATATATATAGAGGTAAGAGAAAGTAAAAACAAAAAAATAATCTCATTCACTCTCACATTCACACAATCTTTTCGGCAACTTTGGCCATTTAAGACTTTTACGATAACCGTTATTTAATAATATATATTTATTTGGGGTCCAGGCATTCTTATTTAAGCCATTTGGTATCCAAATGGCTTAAATAAAATCATCAGACTGCGTGGGGTCCGAACCCGCGACGTTTGGTATACGAGGTTAGCACGCTAACCTCTAAACCAAGCCCCGAGGGCAAAAAAGAATCTTAAAATGCTTGTGTACAGAATTTTAGAAATATCTTTTTAATTAAATGATTTCAACAGTAGCTACTTTAAGAATAATAAATTAATTTTTTTAAAAATATTTTTTGGCATCCGAGCCCATTTATGACACGGTTAATATATATTGAAAATAACTGGTAGCCAATATAATTTCAATTAATTAGAAAATTAGGATGAGCCCCTTGAAACGTGAATAAATATAATGCTATTTCTGCTGCAAAAGCAATTTTATTTTATAACATTTTTGAATTGACTGTAAATCATTTAGTGATATTCCGGGAATAGACAATAAAAAAATAAAAAATAATAATTTAATCTTATATTATTAATAAATAAATCTATTTTTAAATCGTTTTAGTTCCTCTTTAAAAAAAAAATTTAATAAAATAAAATATGGCTGAATGAAGCGTTTGGCGTTTGAAAAGAGAAGATTAATTATTAATATTAATAATGAATTACTTGAGAATAGAGTATCTTCCGCTCCAGGAGAGTGATGTTCCGATTATTTGGCACTGATTTACACTAAAAGATTCAACTCACTATTAAAATTTCACTATTTTTAAAGAACACAAACTTTAACACAAAACACAAGGCAAGCCGGCCGAATGGAAACTAAAAAGACGTGAAGGCTCTCTGTTTGATGGACTGCTTGCATGCGTTCGCCGCTAGAGCACTCTAGCGTCGTTTATTGTTGAGCAGGTACATTCATAGTAAAAAATTAATAAACCTCCTCTCTTTCAAAGGGTGATTATTTGTAAAACAAATAAGTTTTCAAAAAAAAAAAAAAAAAACTAGTAAGATTAAAAATAAAAACTTTAAATAATGTAATTTATCATATTAGTTCAAAAATACAATTTCAAAATAAAATAAAAAATCTGGGGTGACTGATCGCACAGCACACAACTTTCTCTTACCTTCGATAATCGAAAGTTGTGTTCTGTGCTTGTCACACCAGATTTTTTGTGTCGAGATATATTTAGTTTCCGCCGATATATTAGAATTTAAGATGTTGTGGTGTTGTTTTTAAAAGCTTCTCTTTTCCAATTAACTCCGCCAGGCCTAAAACGTCGAGATCATTAAAATCGCGTGATCAAATTTTGATGTTACACGAGATCAGCGTTTCCCGGAACTTTTCCACAACCAATAAGAAAATATTAAGCCTTCAAATAAATATAAATTCAAAGAATTTAAAACAAATGTAACCCTTTATTGATATTTTGATTTTGTTATAATGCTAATCATGTATGAAAATAGTCAAGTTAGAGAGAATGTTGCATGCATGTCTTGTGGATTATCTACTTTAAAGTTAGATCATTTGGTTTTTGAAATGGCAACCGCATATTATACAAACAACTTCCATGTAAAATATAGCTATGTTGTTATAAAGTCAAGAGAATGAAACACTTTTCGGTGTTGTTTTTAAAAGCTTCTCCTCTTTTCCAATTAACCCCGCCAGGCAATTAGAACTCTGTTTTAGTAGAAAGAGACGAGTAAAAATTTCTGTTCTAATTATGTAAAAGTAGAATTTACAAAATATAATTAAAATAATAAATAAAGAATCTCTCTATTTAAATAGAGTGGATGTATTATTTTTCTTTGTTGTATGTTTTTTAAGATTTTCTGCATTTATAATTGATAATCCATATCTAAATGTAAATAACAATAAATTAAGTTTTGGGTCACATTATTTTTCACAAAGAAACGCAAATTAATTTGTCAAACGGAAAATTTTTAATTATAATTAAAAATGTAATTATCAGTGATAGGCTTGGAATCTGCAATTGATTTTGTCCCATTTTTTTTTTTTTTTTTTTTTTTTTTTTTTCACTCTTTCTCTCTTCCCCCCCCCCCCCCACCCCCACCCACACCCCCTCTTCCTCTTCTGCAGCCTTTGACCCTTTTTTTTTTTTATGTTTTAGAGAGAAAAAAATATATATATGGGTGGGGCCCCCTTTTTTATATATTTTTTTTTTTATATTTAATTAAAAAAAATAACATCCCCGGCCGGGGTGCAAACCCCCCCGGTTGGTTTAAAAGGGTTAGCGTGCCAACCCCTCCACCCACCCCCGAGGGCGATTTTGTCCCATGGACATTGTCATACCAGCGTTTTTTTTTTTTTTTTTAATTTCATTAAGGTCTTTATCGGCATCGAAGACCATTTAGACCCCGTCTCCCCTATTTAGTTAAATTGGATTGGTAGCCAATTCAATTGAAATAAATTGTCGCATGAGACTTGAGGATGCGAACCCGCGCCTTTTGGTACAAATGGCCAACATGTTAACCGCTACACCAAGGCCCAAAGGGTTATTATCTCAAAAAGTATTCGGCTTTCGAAAAAACGTGTAAAGTTTAAAAACTATTTAAAATAATATACATTATCATTATAGAGCAAAAAATTTCAAAATAAAATAAAAAAATATGTTAGGTGAGAGGAAATAAGTTTTTAAACATAACCGGCCAAAAATTACTTGTACTTTACTTATGTACAGTGAGGGACAATATTAAATCCCACCCATGCATTTTCTACTTGTGATTATTTCATTATTTAAAAAAAAAAAAAAATTATATATTTTTTAATGGAAACTTTCATGATGTACGTACATAAGACGCACAATTCGTCTTATGTACGTACATAAGACGTACTGTGCTATCTGGGTTCAAACCTAGAAAATTTCCAATAAAGATTTTCATTTTCTTTTATAAAAACACTGAAATAATCACAACTAGAAAACGCAT
This sequence comes from Euborellia annulipes, assembly GCA_023213315.1. NCBI lineage: Eukaryota > Metazoa > Arthropoda > Insecta > Dermaptera > Anisolabididae > Euborellia > Euborellia annulipes. Next base: position 2,592 of record JAKCPI010023686.1, on the reverse strand, counting down.
GGGTGGGACTTAATATTGTCCCTCACTGTACTTTTTCAGTTTTTTTTTTTTTTTTTTTTTTTTTTTCGTTTTCTTAAACTTCACTCCAAAGATTTGTTTTAAATTCATAATTATTTTTTACATGCTCTTTAAAACGAATATTCTCATTTTGCCCTTGAAATCTTTTGAAGCACACTTAACTCTTCTACTTCATAGGAAAGATAGGGGAAACGGTTGCAATGGTAACAAAATATAATTCTTTTTCTTTTTTGGTTAAAATTCATACAAATCAACTAATTTTGTCCTCGGGCCTGGTGTAGTTGGTAGCGAGCCTGTCTTGTATACCAAGGGTCGCGGGTTCGGCCCCAGGTGATTTTATTTAAGCCATTTGGATACCAAATGGCTTAAATAAGAATGCCTGGGCCCCAAATACATATATATTTAAATAACGATTATCGTCAAAAGTCTTATATGGCCTGAGTTGCCGAAAAGATTGTGTAAAGGTGTGTGTGAGTTTGAATGAGAAAAAAGTGAGTTAAAAAAAAAAAAAAAACTTTTTTTTTTCTTTATTTATTTTATTTACTATTGACGTTTCGAAGGAAAATTATGTTATAAAAAAATAATAATCAAAAATAAATTTGATTAGTTGCAAAGTACAATAAACTCGAGACTCTCTTATACTTGTACTTTTTATCCTTTTTACTCTCATCTGATTGGTTGAACGGATGGTGAGATATAATAAAAAACATGAACGCAATACTATAATAATATATCAATATATACTATTACTAATAGATAGGGTAAGAGAAAGTAAAAAAATACATCCTTAAATATTCAATTTTAGTCTCGTGTAAATATTCTCTAAGAAATTTTAAATTTAATACAAAAAATCCGATGCAAATTGGATAAACGGTTTCGGAGTTATAGACAAGTGATTTATCGAATTTTTATTTCTTTCCTAACGTTAATTATTCGAGCTCTTAAATCGAGCAAAGGAGGGGAGGGTCGTGGCCGAAAGGATCCCTCCCCCCCTCCCACTCGATTGTCGTCTTGACCAAGGCGCCAGCCATCTCCGCCCTCCCCTCTTTTCTAAGAAAAATGATTTGTCTTTTTAAAAATAATAATTTAATTTTTTTTTTTTGCCAGAAGAATTATAAATATCGAAAGAAAAAAAATAAAAAATAAAAAAAATAAATGAGAGCTGCTATAGATGTAAGAATATTTACTTATTATCAGTGGCGTAGCGAGAGGGGGGGCAAGGGGGGGTCATCATGCCCCGGGCGCTACTCACAAAGGGGCGCCAAACAAATTCGCAAAACAAAAAATAATTTTAATGTCCGGGAAAAAAATTAAAAAAATTTTCCGCGTGACGGAAAAATTTGGTTCCGCAAAAAAATAAAATTTTTCCGCAGGAAGGGAAGAAAATTCCGCAAAACTTAGCCTCCCTAAAAAAAAAGTAAAATTATTTTAACAGCAGGGCAAAAAATTTTCCGCAGGCAAGAAAATTTTTGAGTTCGGGCCCTCCCAAAAAAATTTCTATATACGCCCCTGTATAATGTTATGGTTTTCGAATGCGGGGGGGGGGGGCGCTAAAAAGATATTGTGCCCCGGGCGCGAGTTAAGCTCACTACGCCACTGATTAAGAATCTACTTTTGTTATTTTTGTATCTCAATTATTTTTCGAGTTATACTCAAAAAACGATACAAAATTTGAGAAGGCTTAATATCATTAAACATAAAAGGTAGAAGATATTTAAGATATCGTATAAATTTTGTATTTAATGCAGATAACGAATCAATAAACACCAATTTTATATCTTTTTTAGTTTTTAGCAAATTTACGAAAATTCAAGCAAACATAGATGTGACTCTCTCTTATTAAATAGAGCAAACTAGTAATTGACATAAATGTGTAAGATTCAGGATTTAGTGCTGATTTTAATGCACTATTCACTATTTCTATATATTGAATAGTTTTTTTATTATTTTGAAAAGAAAAAATTCATCTGTCAAAATTAATTAAAATCGATTTTTTATTATTTTTAGGACATTCCTTGGCCGAAAATGGATTGTTTTAGTTAGAATATTTTAAATTTTAATTTATTCAATCGATATCAAGCACTAAATGTGTTTATTTAATTAAAAAACAATAAATTAAAAAATATTGGCGGGAGTTGACATTCGAAGTCGTGAGTGTCATCAACAAACCCTCATTTTATGTGGGCGTAGCTAAATAGAAAAATTCCTATGGCTTTATAATTAATTCAAGAGACCAGTTTTGCATTTTGCCTCAAATCCTTGAATGAATAAGAGAGATTTAGCGATTTTTTGAAAAGCAATCTCGCGCGAGACGAAAGGCTTAGACAAGAGTTACGCAAGTCTCCCTGGCTAGTCGCTGGGCGCCGATCGAATTGGAAAAAAAATTTGATGCTCTTCCATTAGTTGAAATAATTGGCAAATTGATTGATTTCATCTGTTTATACTCAAATTTTATAAAATTTAATGCCCGACCCCCAATAGATATATTAATAATTAACGATTATCGTCAAAGTCTTAAATGGCCTAATTTGCCGAAAAGACTGTGTAAATGTGTGTGTGAGTGTGAGTGTGAAT
>JAKCPI010023685.1:0-28970 GCA_023213315.1 Euborellia annulipes | reverse complement strand
TTATAGTGAGCCAGATGCTCGATTTAATTTAAAGAAAAATATTTTTTTATTGATAACATTCGATCTTATAGCAAAAAATTAAAAATTTGAAATTATCTTGAATCATATGGACAAACATAGATATAAAAACGTTATGGAGAGTCCAGGAAAAATACTCGGGTCCCGAAATTCCTACAATTTTTTGACTTATTAATTCCTAAATTTACGATTTCTCCCACAGGAAATGTATAGAGTAATATTTATGTATTCTTTGCATTTGTGTATTCTATGAATGTAAAATACTCAAGCAGGCACTGGATTGGAATAGTAGTAATAATAATTTTCTTGGGTTCGGATCCCAGGGTAGTCCGATGATTTTATTTAAGCCATTTGGTGTGTTTTAAAAAAATAAAAAATAATAATAATTTTCTCGCATAATTAAGAAAAGGCGACGGTCCGTCCCAGGGTGATAAATCTGGCAAGCGCGCTGGCTACCCTAAATCATTCAGCGTTCTACTTTTTGAGAGTGGTCAGCGCACTCGCCAGATTTATCACACTGTGATTTTTTTTATGGGTATATCTCATATTCTTGGTGTATACCAAGCGATCCGAAAACCCTGGACCACGATATTCGTGATACTATTGCCAAGATCGACACCGAATTGCTGGCCAAAACTTCAGATTTCGACTCTTTCAATGTTTCGAGCAGAACGGTGCACCCCTTCAAGATATAATTTTCAAAAAGGGATAAAAAAAAAAAATTTAAATGTGCACTATGTATAAAAAAAAGACATCTTCAATATTTTTTGTTTTATAATTTTTTAAAATAAGGAAGTTCCCGCGCCACGCCCTGTATTTAAGAGTTTAAAATTTTATATTTGACGTGGAAGATACGTGTTTAGTCAAATCTCAGATTTAAATTAAATCATGATTCATTCATTCATTGATTTGATAACATTCTTGTCACGATTTTGTTTGTTTGTTTTTTTTTTGTCTCATAAAAAAGACAATACATAATTCGAGGGGGTAGTATTTGAAAACAATAGTTTTGATTTTAGTTGAAAAAAAAAAAAAAATTTGATTACGCTACTTGTGTTTAGAATGAATAAAATGTATAGAGAAAGTTGATTTACATTTTTAATTAAAAATAAAAAAAAAAAAAAAAAAATTTAAAATTTTCAATGTGTGATTTTTAATATTTATAAGTATAAATATCCGGAATAAGGATAATCCAGTTGAACTTTAATAAAAGAAAATAAAGGGAGAGTTCAAATAAAGGTCAAATCTAACTTTTTTTTTTTATTTAAATTTATTCCACATCTTAGCGGTCTTAAAAATTTAGCCAAAAGCCCAATTATTACGAAAATTTGACAACAGATGGCAGGATGGTAGGACTATATTTAATCTCATGAATTTGTTTAATTTTCTATGATCTTTTAATAATGAATAGTTATATATATCATTTATTAACAGCATGAAACTATATAAATATATGCTTATATGTGATCTGATAATGCCGGCTGTTAGACTAGCCTGCCATCTTTTGCAAGAGTGCTGAACTATTTGACCGTTAATTTTTAAATAAATATGATATTTAATACTTTTTTACCATGTCATTTAATTATTATAGGTTGCATATTAATGATTTTTACATTTTAGAAAATTAACATTGTCATAATAGTACGTCTATAAATATATATATACATCGCGTATGTAAGCCGCGAAAGGGAAATTTATTTAATTCCAATAATTATTAATTCATATACCCCAAAAAGTAAGGGTATACCGTCGGGAGTTGAGCTACGGATCCTCCAATTTGGACTCGGAGTGTCCTTACCACTAAGCCACAGCACGGCTTTCGGGTATATGAATTCACTCAGAAAGCAATTTTGGTCATCAGAAGAAATGGACGCCACAAATTTCTCCCTCGACCAGGTGCAATCTAGATGGACTATTTGAGAAAACCTTAAATTTAAATTGCACCTGGTCAAGGGAGAAATTTGTGTCCATTTCTTCTGATGACCAAAAGTGAATTCATATACCCGAATGCCGTGCGGTGGCTAAATTGAAGGATCCGTGGTTCAACTCCCGGCGGCACACCCTTACTTTTTTCGGGTATATGAATTAATAAATATTGGAATTAAATAATTTTAATTCAATCAGTCATTTTTACTTTCTCTTACCTCTATATACGTCAAAATATAGAGAAAGTATTGGATTCATGTCAAAAATTCTATGTCGAGATTTTGTTGGATATACACGCTGTATCCAAAAAAGTGGTTTTCGCGACATGGTCTGTCTATGGGCCTCTCCTTTAAGAATTTGGGGACCCGAGTATTTTTTCTAGACTCTCCATAACGAGTAGTTGGTCAAACAGAGCGTGACAGACGAACGCTTAGTTATTATAAATAAATAGATATAAATAAATTAAGCATCTTTAGATTGTAATAAGCCTACTTATCCTCAGTGAATGTTCGATTAGGTATTTGGGCTACAAAGTCGCGAACACAGAAGGGCTACATACAATAAAGGGTGTTTGGCCTGAGAAGGCACCCTCTCTCTCTCTCTCTCTCTCTCTCTCTCGCCCAAAGGACGATCGATATGATGGGGCCACGGGGGCCACGCCCCTCTCATCGATAAGCCCAACTGAAATTAAAAAAAAAATACTTTGCATTGATCCTTTACACATCTAAATCATCATCCTTATTTATAATTGAAAAATAATGATTATTTTTTTATTTTATTTTTATTTTTATTTTTTTTTTTTGAGGTCATCCAAGGTTAAATGTTTCCCTTTTAGCCTCAAGGGGATGGATTAACGTCCAGAGGTTTTTAAATTAACGAAAATGGTCTTGACATCTTAAATAAAATCTAAGATAAGGATTTTTTAAAACAACTAAATGTTTATTGACGTTTCGGTCGTCTTCAGGGATAAAATATAATCTTTTATTTTATCATTTCGCTGATATTATTATAATATTTATTTATTTTATAATACAATTAATGGTTTAAATAAAAGTGAAGTATTAAACCCAAAAAGGTTGATCCAGCAAAATGCTCTTTCTCTCTGTGTGTAAAGTAAGAAGGAAATGACCTACGAGCTTGAAATTTTATAATTAAGTAAGGCACCCCCCTTGAGGTGTGAAAATAAGCTTTTGATCAAAATCGGTCAAAAAGTACTAATACTTTACTGATTTTTTCAAATTCGCTCTAACGGTTTTGATTAAAATTCATAATCAAATAGGAAGAATAAATGAGCAAGCAGCTAGTTATATTTCAATTTATTAGTAAACCAGGGCCGACGTTTCGGTCACATATGGGACCATCTTCAATGTCTGAAAATATAAATATATATAAATGGCGAGGATTATTTATATTTTCAGACATTGAGGATGGTCCCATATGTGACAGAAACGTCGGCCCTGGTTTACTAATAAATTGAAATATAACTAGCTGCTTGCTCATTTATTCTTCCTATTTGATTATCAACACTCACCTATATACATAGGCGTAGCCACGAGGGGGGGGTTTTGGGGTTCAAACCCCCCCATTGGACCCAAGCCATCACTAGATATTTAAGCTCTATAATGCAAAATACTTTTTCTCTCTATATATTTCATATATAGTGTAAGAGAAAGTAAAATATAATAATTTTCTCTAGCTTAAAAAAAAAAAAAAAAATTAAATAAAACGCAAAAAATTCGAGAAAATTCAGAATTTTTCACATTGAAAAGAATTGATTTTTGTTATGCTTTATAAAAAATTAAAGCCGCTTAAAATTGATTAAATCTCGCAAATGAAAAATAATAAAAATTATTATATAAATAAATTTTTTTCTTAAAGAGGCGAGGGCTCGCTGGTGTAGTGAGCTAGGGTGTCAGCTTCTGCAAAAAAGATCCCTGTTCAAATCCTTGGCATGCGGGATTTTTCATTAAATAAGAATATTTATTTAATGTAAACAAATCCTCAAGCAAGCCCTGGATTGGAATATAGGATCTTACCACAATAGCCCTCAGGCAACTCTACGAGGAGAGGGAGTTGCTGTGACATCCCGTCCTGTGGAAGGGACGTTAAGAGGATTCCCTCTCAGTGATGCATTCTTCGAAAGGAGTAGGCTACACGCCGGTGCTGAGGGAGTCCCTCCTCAAACTAGGACATCCTCCATAGCATAGAAGAGGTTGGATAAAAGGAGCCGGTTGGAACCAGAAATAAGGATTAGTTCACTAGCTAGAGACGAAAGTAGGAGGGAGGAGCTAGTGATAGGAAATGATGTAACTTCACGGGGTGCCGGTAGATGGCTACGGCCAGAGGCCGGTTGGGTTTGAGGTGTGTGTCTCCGTACACGTAAGCACCTCGGGTAAATAAACGGGATCCCGATAGGAATTTCAAATAATAATAATAATCTTAAAGAGGTCTGAGATTGGAGTCTGGTCAAGAGAAACGCATAGAGGGACACCCCGGTATTTTAGGCCCATATACATAAAATTAGGAGACTTGCATTATTTATTGCCTGATACGTGTTGATTGAAAAATTGCGACACTTAATTAAGAAAGGGCGGGCCCGAGCCACTCGAGGGGGTCCAGGGGGGGCAGTCATATATTTCATTAGACGCCTTATACTGCCCTATTAGTCGGGGTGGGGGGGAGAAATAATCCTAAACCCCCCCCATCAAAAATTTCTGGCTACGCCTATGCCTATATACCTCCTTCAAATAAAATTCATAAATCAACTAATTTTTTATTAGGGTCCGACCGAAACAAGATTTTCAACCGAAACCGAAACCGAATATTCGGCCTCAACCTTGGTTTCGGCCGAAACCGAAACCGAAACTTGTATTTTCTATAAAAAATTTTTTTCATTTTATCTTTTTTTTTTTTTTTTGAATATTTTTTTTTCTTCCTTCGGTGAAAATCATTTTACCTTTTTTTAGGGAGACTAAATTTTTTTTCTCTCTCTCAAGTGCAAATTATTAGACCTTTTTTTTTTTTTTTTTTTTTTTGCATGCGAGTCTCATCCCATTTTTTTCAGACTCTGGTTTCGGCCACTTTTTGGCCGAAACCGAAACTACGGCCGAAACCATGATTTTTGGCCGAAACTGGCCGAAACCGTAACCGAAACCGAATATTCGGTCGGTTCCTATTTTTATATGCCCTTTAAAAAGTAAATCAGTAAATTTTTCGTAAAAATTGTTTTAATTACACTTTACTGATGTATTATTTCTAGGGTCCGACCGAAACAAGATTTTCAGCCGAAACCGAACTATTCGGCCTCAACCTTAGTTTCGGCCGAAACCGTAACCGAAACCGAAACTTGTCTTTCCTATAAAAAAATTTATATTTTTTTTTTTTTTTGAAATTTTTTTTTCCCCTCCGTGAAAATCATTTTACCTTTTTTTTAGGGAGACAAAATTTTTTTTTCTCCTTACCAAGGGCAAATCATTCATTTGACCTTTTTTTTTAAGACTCAAGTTTCGGCTACTTTTTGGCCGAAACCGAAACTACGGCCGAAACCATGATTTTTGGCCGAAACTGGCCGAAACCGTAACCGAAACCGAATATTCGGTCGGTTCCTAATTATTTCAGATTTTTCAAATTAATTTTCTGACTCTCTTCCATCCTTATAACCAGGGCTTTATTTCTAAATAGGCTGAAAAGGCTGCAGCCAAATGGGGGGGGGGGGGGGCGGATTCAATTGTTAAAACGAAATAGGCCTATTTGAGATATTAATAAAAAAAAGAGGAAAAAAAAGGTACAATGATTTTGACGAGAGGGGGAAAAATTTCGGCAAAAATTTCGTCTTTCTAAAAAAACGAAAAGATAAAATGATTTACACGGAAAAAAAGGTAAAATTTTGTTTTCGGTGGCAGCAAAAAAGACTTTAGCTTATAGGCGGCATACTTTTAAAACCGGCCAGGCTTAGAACCAATGTTAAATCCCCATATGGGGATTTGCATGTTAATTTCGATTCAAAAATGGTCCCCCCTTAACTTTTTACATATTTTCGAATTATGAAATTTTGTATTTATTTAGGATTCTCTTTTGTGTATAAAATGTCCAAATATGAGATAAAAATTTCGAAAAATAACCATAGTTTATTTCAAGCAATCAACATTTAAAATGCAAGTGTTGCTATGGGAAACTAAATATATCTCGACACAAAAAAAATCTGCTGTGCTCTATGACCAGTAACACCAGATTTTTTCAATTTCAAGAGGGATGGATGGCCATCCATTCTTATTAATATTAATGCTTGGGTTAGCCCGAGGTAATATATTAGTGCCGCTCGCCTTGAAGGGTATAATAGTATTAGAGAAATCCCTCCGGTTGAGTTCAGGCAATCAGTAGATGGATTAATATTGGGGACACATGTGTGTGTGTGTGTGTGTGTGTGTGTGTGTGAGTGCGATCAATCAGTCAAAAATACGAAATTATAAAACAACTTCTCATTTCTTATCTACCTAGTATTGTATGAGAGTGAGAATGGAAGTTAGAATAAAATAAAAACGATTGGCTCTTGGTCGCCATCTATTTCAACCAATGCTTTACTTTACCTCTGCTCCACGGGTCAAGGGTCAATTTTGATCAAATAATTATTACTAGCCGTGTCGCCCGCCGAAAGGGTACAGTGAGGGACAATATTAAGTCCACCTGATGCGTTTTCTACTTGTGATTATTTCAATGTTTTTATAAAAGATCTTTATTGGAAATTTTCTAGGTTTGAACTATGAAAGTTTCCATTAAAAAATATATATTTTTTTAAAAAACAATGAAATGATCACAAGTAGAAACGCATGGGTGGGACTTAATATTGTCCCTCACTGTACCTAATCTAATATCATCATACTATAATATAAAGCCAGTGACTTCCGTTTTATGATCTTGTTTATCACTCTCGCTGATTAGCCAGAGACAGAGGAAATGGAGTCAGTGAGGGAAATTTAAGATTTTAAGTCTTTGCAATTTTGCATTTGGTAGCCGAAAGCGAGCAAGATGGTCCAGGGGCCGCCCGAAGGCGGGCTTTCCCACTTGTATTGCAATAAAAGACAAAGTCCGATTGTACTCCGAAAGTACTGGGACTTTACAGCGTTTTTTTTTTTAATAGATAGCGAATCATCAAAGAGGCTATCATTATTTCGGGGATCAAATCCCCGGCTAAGCGAGGAGTTCACCGAAAACGGGCGATGCGGCTAGTTTAAATAAAAATTCCTTCCTGTTCTCAATATATTTTGTTTATGGGTATGTTGAATTGACAAATGTTTTGTTTTTTAAGATTATTATATGTATAAAAATCTGGTGTGACTGGCGCACAGCACACAACTTTCTCTTACCTTCGGTAATCGAAAGTTGTGTACTGTGCTTGTCACACCAGATTTTTTGTGTCGACATATATTTAGTTCCCGACAGTACGGAACATTTGAATTCAGATGTAAAATTTATAAGTATGGGAAAATATTTATATTTTGTTACTATGGCAACCATTTCTCCTATCTTCCCTATGAAACACAAGAGTAAAGTGTGCTTCAAACAATTTTGAGGTCGAAACGAGAATATACATTTGAAAGAGCATCTAAAAAATAATTGATTTTTGAATTTTAATCAAAATCGTTAGAGCGAATTTTGAGAAAATCGAAAAAAACTGAAAAAGTACATCAGTAAAGTACTAGTACTCTTTGGCCGATTTTGATTAAAAGCTTATTTTTCCGGTCCCGGAGGGTGTTTAACTTAAATATAAAATTTCAGCCTCATAGCTCAATTCCTTCATGCTTAAAATTGAACACACACACACAGACACACACACAGACAGACCATGTCGCGAAAACCACTTTTTTGGATTCAGGGGACCTCAAAACGTGAAGATCCATCAAAATCTCGACATCGAATTTTTGACATGAATCCAATACTTTCTCTCTATATATATATTACATATATACATAGGTAAGAGAAAGTAAAAATGTGAATTTTATTAGAAATAGACCTACCTATACATGAACATTCTACTAAAGACTAATACCCTGTTTGAGATTTTGATGTTATTTCTCACAGGCCTGACGATGGTCCTTTGTGACCGAAACCAGGATATCCTGGTTGTCTTATTCCCATTAAAATTTTCAAATTTAAAAAAATGAAGTCTTTCTTTATTAATCATAGCTGAATAACCTGCAAAAAAAAAAAAACTTTCTCTACATTTGATTTAATATTTTGTTTATAAACAGACCCTTTTTTTGTGTAAAATTGTGAACAGGAGCAGTAAATAAAAAATACTCAGTATGCAGGTTCCAATCACCAGGAACGTTTCGGTTCTTTCAAGAGCCATCTTCAATCCTTAGCTAAGTAGAATATATATTGCAATATATACTGCACGGCGGGCCCTCACCTTTTCTTAATCAAGTGCCGCAATTTTCCAGTCAACTTTTGTTTTAGACAATAAATAATTAAAATATATATCTAGCTTATTAAAAAATACTCTACTCTCTTATCTTAAAGAAAGTTTATATATATACATATAATGGGCAGAGTGTCCGTCTGTCTGTCTGACTTTATCCAATCCGAGCCCCAACCCCGATCTCTTTAAGTAAAAAAAAAAAAATAAAAATTTAATTATATAACAATGTTTATTACTTTTCATTTGAGAGATTTAATTATTTAATTATTTTAATTAATTTTAATTGGCTTTAATTTTTCATTTGGTTTCAATTTTTGATAAGTCAATGCTTTCCAATGGGCAAATTTTGGATTTTTTGAGAATTTAGGGAACCGAGTATTTTTCCTGGACTCTCTACCGTTCGTCCTCTATAAGACTGCAAAATTTCGTTTCAAAATTAATAGAAGTTGGTCAAATAGAGCGTTCAGACAGACAGACAGACAGACACTCGGCTATTATATATTTATAGAAGATTATATAAACGTTATACAGTATTTTTAATAAATAATTAATACAAAATGTGGTCTATAATTAAAAATTCCCCTAATAAGACTTCAAAAATTTGATTATATATGGGATCTGTGTTACGTCGCCTGCACGTCTTTGTTACGCAAACTATTTTTAAGGTCTTTTTCAACATCGGAGGCCATTTAGACCGAATCCTTATTTATTTCAACTGAGTGCACAAGAGGCCTGGGATCAACCAAAGAAAAAATTATTTTTGTCTAATATTCAGAAATTTATTTGATTTATTGGAATGGGATATTTTTAATAAATATCAAGTGGGGGGGGGGGGTTATGACGTTGGCCTGCCATCTTTGAGTTAACTTTAAACCAACCAACTGTGGCATCTGATCACTAGTGATTACATCATCAGAGTAGAAACCTCGGCATCTACGTGAATCAATCATGAATAATCTCAACCACCAAAATGATGGTAAGTTTATTTTTATTTAAAAAAAAAAAATCATTTTTGATTTTAATATTTTATTTTTTTGAAATTTCCATGTGCTTCAAATCAACAAGGGGACGATGAGCACGAGGCAGGGCCGTCCAACCGCCAGCCAGGGATTAATATACATTTAGAGTTATTGCTTAACGCCGAAATGAACTCGAGAACGATAGTGAGTAACAATCAATTTTTTTTATTTTTATATACGAAATTTTAATTCTCATTAAAAAAAAAAGTTTTAGATTAGATAATATTTTTTTAATTTAAATGAAGGTTTTTTCGGCATCGGAGGCTCTGTTTAATTCTATTGATTCATAGCCAATTCAATTGAAATAAATTTTTGTCGTATGTGAACTCCTAGCACAAGAGGCAAGAACTCTACCACTGTGCCATAAGGCCAACAATGGGCTTTATTTAAATTAGTGGCGTTTGTAATCTTGATATATTTTTTTTTTTTTATTTATTATCGGAGAAGACAAGAGAAGTTAGATGTTATTTCGTCTATTAGGCTGGCGTTTCGATTTTGGTTAAAACTTTCTTCAGCAATACCACAACAAAAAAAAATTTAAATTAATATATTTTAATTTAATCTCTTATGGCTGTGGAGATTTAATCAGGAAGCCTAAGGAACTTTGCAACCAGGAGATTAAATAAAAAAAAATATTTTATTTAATTTTTATTTGCCGACGTTTCGGGGGTCACTGATGATGATGATGATGATGATGTGATGATGGCAAAATATCTGCACAGGAGGGCAGATAGTCTTCGTCGCACGACCCTGATGAAGGTCGTGACAGGCGACCGAAACGTCGGCAAATAAAAATTAAATAAAATATTTTTTTTATTTAATCTCCTGGTTGCAAAGTTCCTTCGGCTTCCTGATTAATATATTTTAGTCCTTAAAGTATCTCTAGTAATGATTTTCATTTTGAATGGTCCTTAGACTAATGTCCTTTTGGCCAGCTTTCATTTTTTTTTCTTACCTCTATATATGTTAATATAAAAGAGAGAAAGTATTGGATTCATGTCAAAAATTCGATGTTGAAATTTTGACTGATATACACGTTTTGAGGTCTCCTGAGTCCGAAAAAGCGGTTTTCGCGACATGGTCTGTCTGTGGTGTGTGTTGTCTGTGAACAAAATATCTCAAGAACGAAAACAGCTAGGAGGTTGAAATTTTATATTTAAGTTAGGCACCCCCATGGGACATGACACGAACATTTTGACCAAAATCGGCCAAAGAGTGCTAGTACCTTGTTGATTTCGTTTTTTTTTTTTTTTTTTTTTTTCGATTTTCTCAAAATTCGCTCCAACGATTTTGATTAAAATTCAAAAATCAATTATTTTTTAGATGCTCTTTCAAATGTATATTCTCATTTTGCTATTGAAATCTTCTGAAGACCACTTTACTCTTGTATTTCATAGAAAAGATAGAAACAAAAGGTTGCCATAGAAACAAAATATAAATATTTTCCCATACTTATAAATTTTACATCTGGAATTCTATCAAATGTAGAACCCACTGTCGGAAACTAAATATATGTCGACACGAAAAATCTGGTGTGACAAGCACAGAATACAACTTTCAATTACCGAAGGTAAGCGAAAGTTGTGTGCCGTGGGACCAGAATCGAGCAATTTTCTAAATGCCAATTTTATTTAAATAGGAATATATTATGAGGTAGGCCTATATCTTTGTGGCTGGAATTATTATTAAGCCAAAAATTCCAAGACATCTACAGTCAAAATGATTTCTTTTATTGTGACGTTTCAGCCACTGGTCTAGGCCATCTTCAGAGCCGGAAGCGAGAATACATGAACAAATTTGCGAGATAAGTTAGTGTTTGATTGGGCGAACATTGCACCCTCCACGTGAAGGTCCTGGTTCGACTCCAGGGGGCGAAATCTTTGCCCAATCAAACACGAATTTATCTCGCAAATTTGTTATCTTAAACGATATACTGACTGGCTTATTTACAGTCTGTTTGAGCGTTGATTGAAAAAGATTCCATCTCTTTTCAAACAAAGCTCTACCTAGAGAATAAATTAAATTTTAAATTTGAATGAAATTAATTAAAAATTTAAATTTCATTCTCTCGTCTCCGGCTCTGAAGATGTCCTAGACCAGTGGCCGAAACGTCAGCCTGGAACTGCACAATAAAAGAAATAATTTTGGCTGCATATGTCTTGGAATTTATTTTTTTTTGACTCTTCTGGAAACCACTGGGCGATAGTATTTGAAATGGGGGTAGGTTTAGAAATAATTTGAATCCATTTGCGAAATTAATTAATACACAAATTTTATATTCTTTCCTTTGGCAGTCTCATGATTTATGCTCCAGTTTTCCAAGAATGGTAACCCATCCACTAGGAAAACACAGGCTCTTTGCTTTTCAAAAAAAGAGGAGTGTTGTTTATTAGTTCTCTAATTATGACATCCACCGGATTTTTTCAACAAACAACTTGGGCGTTATAATTAATATTTCCTAATACAAAAAAACGCACAAGTGCGGTCAATCACACCAGATTTTGAGATTTTTTTTTATGATAAAAATTTATTTTAATCTCAGGTGATATGATAATCTTTTTTTTTTTTTTTTTTGTTTTTTCTTTTTAATTTGATTAATCTTTGAGGAAAATTTTATTTTAAGAAATTCACATTAAATTTTTTTTTTTTTTTAATCTGATATTTTACTTAAAAAGTAAAAATAATTATAAATAAAAAAAATAATAAGTTAAGCTATTCAAAGAAAGAATTATTTTAATAAAAAAAAAAATTTCCCTTTCTTTCTTCTAATCTAATTTATAAATAAAAATTTTATAAAATTTTCCAAATATAAAACGAGTAAATTAATATTGAATAGATGCGATGAAATAATTGTCAGCTGTTTCTCAATCAGCTGCTTAAATATTTTTACTTTCTCTTACCTCTATATATATGTTAATATATATAGAGAGAAAGTATTGGATTCATGTCAAAAATTCGATGTCGAGATTTTGATGGATCTTCACGTTTTGAGGTCCCCTGAATCCAAAAAACGGCCGACATGGTCTGTTTGTGTGTATCCAGGCAAGTGCATCCATTACACCATTAAGCATGAAGGAATTGAGCTAAGAGGCTGAAATTGTATATTCAAGTTAGATATCCCCCTAGGGCGTGAAAATAAGCTTTTAATCAAAATCGGCCAAAGAGTACTAGTACTTTACTGATGTATTTTTCAGTTCTTTTTCTATTTTCTCAAAATTCGCTACAACGATTTTGATTAAAATTCAAAAATCAATTATTTTTTAGATGCTCCCCCTTTTGAATCGCAATTAACATGAAAATCACCATAGGGATTTAACATTGGCTCTATGGAAGGAAGAGCCGGAAAGTGAATTTGAAAAAGTAAAAAACTGAATTACATCAGCAAAGTGTACTTAAAACAATTTTTACGAAAAATATTACTGATATACTTTTACTTTCTCTTACCTCTATATATATATATGTATGTAATATATGAGAGTACTAGTACTTTACTGATGTACTTTTTCAGTTTTTTTGGATTTTCTCAAAATTTGCTCCAATGATTTTGATTAAAATTTAAAAATCATTTATTTTTTAGATACCTTTTAAAATGTATATTCTCATTTTGCCTCTCTTACCTTCGGCAATCGAAAGTTGTGTACTGTGCTTGTCACACCAGATTTTTTTGTGTCGAGATATATTTAGTTTCAGCTGATATATTAGATTTCAAGATGTAAAATTTATAAAGATGGGAAAATATTTATATTTTGTTACCATGGCAACCATTTCTCCAAATAATTCCTATGAAGTACAAGAGTAAAGTAGTCTTCAAAAGATTTCAAGGGCAAAATGAGAACATACATTTTAAAGAATATCTAAAAAAATAAATGATTTTTGAATTTTAAACAATTTTGGTGGAACGAATTTTGAGAAAATCGAAAAAAACTGAAAAAGTACATCAGTAAAGTACTAGTACTCTTTGGCCGATTTTGTTCAAAAGGTTCGTGTCACGTCCCAGGTGGGTGCCTAACTTAAATATAAAATTTCAATCCCGTAGCTCAATCTCTTCATGCTAAAAATCGTTACACACACACAGAGACCAATTTTTTGGACTCAGGGGACCTCAAAACATGTAAAAATCTCGACATCGGATTTTTGACATTCTCGCAATACTTTCTCTCTATATATATATTTCATATATAGGGTAAGAGAAAGTAAAAAGGATAACAAATCTACTGGTATATTTTTCTTTTGTAGGGAGTTGGTGAAAATAAATTAAATTTTTGTTTCAACAGGTAGAAGGGGAAGGCGAACGGAACGTGAATAGTGTCAATGAAATATGTAAATACATCAAAGATCAACTTGAACTTATTATTCGATGGGCGAGGAGTCTGCCATTCTTCAATGAATTATCACGAAATGATCAGGTAAATTTCAATCAACTTTACTTTTTTTTATTAGAGGTAACGATTCCCAACCAAGTTTTATAATGCAGCAGCTTCTTATTTGTAAGCCAAGTCTTCTGTGATTTAACGAAATAAATTAACAGATATTTATTTTATTTTTTATTAATTCAAACATTGGACAGTTTCGAATTCTAATATAACGATCATATAATTTTTAGACCCTGAAGATGAATTATTAGAATTCGAAATTGTGTTAGAATGCATTCAATGTTTGAAATAATAAAAATTTAAAAAAAAAATGTTTTTTATACAAATATTTTAAGGAATTATCGTGAAAAATATAATCTCTCCTAAGGGGAAAAAAAATGCAAGATTTTTTAATATATATTTTATTAGAAGGTGCACTAGACTGACGTTTCGGCTCCTTGCCTTGGCCATCTTCAAATACCGTATTGGATTTTTTTTATATTCCCACCAACCGGATCTGAAGATGGCCTAAACAAGTCGCCGAAACATCAGCCTGGTGCTAATAAAATATATCTGGCTGCTTAATTCTTGATTTCTAATCTGCTTCCA
Organism: Euborellia annulipes; assembly: GCA_023213315.1. NCBI lineage: Eukaryota > Metazoa > Arthropoda > Insecta > Dermaptera > Anisolabididae > Euborellia > Euborellia annulipes. The sequence continues at coordinate 14,628 of JAKCPI010023685.1, read as the reverse complement.
ATTTTTACTTTCCCTTCACTATTTATTAAATATATGTAGAACAAGGGCGGATACAAGGGGGAGGGGTAAAGGGGGTAATTACCCCCTGAGATTTGAAAAAAATACTTTTTTTCGAAAAAAATGTATTTTTAATGTAAAATTTTAAAAATGATTACTTAAAAATTTGATTTATATTTATATTCTGGCAAACAAGTACAGAATGCGCCTTTAAATTACCGATATTAAGAAAAAATTTGTGCTGTACGACCAATCATTCCAGATTACCCCCCCGAGAAACACCTCTGGATCCGCCACTGATGTAGAATGAGATAGTATTAATGTGTGAAGAAAAGAAGATCAGCTAGATAATATTTCATTTATTAGGTAGGCCCTCTCACGTTTCGATCTCGGTTAAGACCATCCTCAGAGCTTGCATATATTAATAGGAGAAAGTGAAAAATCCCCCACTGCCTAGCCTATACTCAATTGATTGGCTTGTATTAATATAATTGTGTTTTCTTTCTTATTATTCAATCATTAAATATATTAATACAGTCTGCATCAAAGAAAACGTAACACTGTTTCCTCTTCACAAGTCCTGTTCTAATCTACCTTAATGGACTCTATTAAATGTTTCTTAAATTAGAGTATCATTAAGGTAGATTAGAACATGTTTTCTTAAGAAGAAACAATTTTTTTTTTTTTTCACGCGCAGTGTATTATTAATTATACATAACTTAATTTATATGTTCAGTACATATATGAATGAATATTTACTTGATATTGAAGCTCTGATGATGGTTTTAACTGAGACCGAAACGGCCGCATTTTTCTTTTCTTCACACATTAACGATTATCCAGCTTTAAAATCTCTATCTTATTCTTTTTTTTAGATTGCATTAATCCGCGGACATGCTTGTGAAATTATGTTTTTGCGAATGGCTAGAAGTTCGTTTGGACGTCGAAACAGTTTGAGCCTAGGGAATGGCTTAATTATAAGAAGAGATAGTCCCGAGATTGGAAATATTGAAAATGGCATTTTCCAAATTGGTCTTTATGTTCTTGATCATGTTGTCCGGCGGATGAACAAACTCTATCTCGATCAACACGAATATGCTATTTTATTAGCACTCATACTATTCGATTCAGGTGAGTAAGAATAACGTCATTTTTTTTTTCGACAAATATTTATTTTTTTTTTTTTTTTTTTGTCAGATTGTGTCGGCTTAACACAGAGAGGTCGAATTGATGATATCCGACAATACTTCCACGGCCTTTTGGAGCGGACAATCAAACAGCGCCTATATGAGTTCGATGGGCGATTGGGTTCAGTTCTTTGGCTGGTTCTTCCCATTTATAGAACAACACATCGATTTAGAAATCATTTGGAGAGCGCCGCGGAGGCAGCCGACGGAAATATGGATCCTCTCATCAGAGAGGTTTTATTACGACGTGAGTATTTCATTAAAATTTTGAACATTTGTGCTTTATATAAACTTATACTCAAACCCCGCTTAGCAATGGGCGATTCAACTAGCTCGTGCACCCTCTCTTAAGGCATGATAGAACCCAATGCTTTCCAATGGAAAACAAACTAGAATAAGAAACTAAACGTAATTTCATTTATTTCCCCCTCAAAGCTGACGTTTCTGTCCTGTTTAGGACCATCTTCATAGCACTAGGAGTGTCATTATCAATATGAATTGCGTTGGTTTCTTTTTTTTTATACATTAAATACATGTATATTTTATTTATTTAGTAGGTGAAATGTATTTATAATGGAAGTCCGTAAATTATATATTCTGACTGCTCACATTTGATTCAGGCGAGTAAGAATATAAATACATTTCACTTAAAGAAAAAAAAAAAAATTGATTTAAAGGTGAAGGTGTTGAAATTCATATTGATAATTATACTCCTAGTGCTCTGAAGATGGTCCTAAAAACAAGACCGAAACGTCAGCTCTGAGGGCGAGATAAAAGAAATTACCCATAGCTGAACTCTCTTTCATTTCTTATTCTACCTAAAAGCAATACAAAATACTTAAAATTTAAAAAAATATTTGAGCCTCAGCATTTGGGATTTTGAGGGCTTTGTTGAAAATGGGATAATTAAATTACTTTGGAGTAGTAACAATCCATTAAGACGGCAATACAAGATTTTCAAATTTTATTTTACATTTGTTACTTAAGAATATTTATTTATTTATTATTAATGCTAATATGCCACGCAAACCAAAAATTCATTTTTTTTTTTTATATTAATTCAAATTTTTTTTTATTTTAAACCAAAAATAATATAATACAAGTGCCATTTTGCCATCAAATTATCTATTAATATATATCAATCAGTATATAATTATTATACGTCTGTCTGGCATGTTCTTTTTGGCCAATTTTCAAAATGAAATTTTGCACGATTATAAGAATATACAGATAGATACAAATACAATAGAAATTTTTTTTAATATTCTTGAAATGCAAAATTGCTGCATGTTTAAGAGGCGAAAGCGGAAGGTTCACCCAGTTCACCCTCCTAAGGCGGGTTGCGCGGCTAGTAATTTTATTTTCGATGTATTTCTACTTTTTTGACTTGTTTTTCGTTCAAGGGTAATAAATTTACTAGAAATTCATTTTTGAGAGGCATTTATTTTCTGGTTTACAGATACGGCCATTATTATCCGTTTCGGCCCCAAGGCGGTTATCATCAGAACCTTAAACAGAATTATTTATTTTTACAAAAATGTATATCTATAGAAGTTATAAATTAATAATACAAATTATATTGTTACAATCATGTAATATTGAAATTATTTAATTCATTGTAACAATATAATTTGTATTATTAATTTATAACTTCTATAGATATACATCTAAAAATGTAAAAATAAATAATTCTGTTTAACGTTCTGATGATGGCCGCCTTGGGGCCGAAACGGATAATAATGGCCGTATCTGTAAACCAGAAAATAAATACCTCTCAAAAATGAATTTCTAGTAAATTTATTAACAAGTCAAAACAGACTGACAAGTGAGTAGAAAAACATCGTTTTGATAAAGAAATAATGTTCACCAGTCCGACATCCTCAAATTAGTAAAAATATTTTTTTAAAATTGCTATTTTAGTTATATTTAATTATTATTAGAGTGTTAATATGGAATTTTAATATTTCAGAGGACTTCCCACTGCAGAATAGCCGTTTACATGAAGAACTCAATCGCCATTCTCCACCGCAACAGGATGAAGCGGGAGCTCTACCAGTACCAGAAGATGAACCCGAAGAGGGTGGCGGCGGCATTTCACCGACTCCATCCTATAGTTCTGAGGTATCAGCTGCGTTGAGTCCAGCTATGGAGCCCAGTTTTAAGGAATAGAAATAAATATATTTTTGTTGTTGTTTGGATTAGAAAGAAAATAAAATCAATTTCAAAATGTTTAAAGTAATATATGAACTGAATATTGTTTAATTATTTATTTCTTTTTTTTTATTATTATTGATTTTTTTTTTTATAAATAAATAAATTTAATTAAAAAAATTTATATTTTATTTATTCACTAGCCACACTGTCTGCCTTCGGCGATCCTCCTCGCCCTTAATCATTTACTTACTACTTTTTTTTTTATTTAATTTTATAGCATTAGCGTTTAAATAAAATCATTCCAAGAGTCTTAATACAAGTGTACTTTTTCAATTTTTTTTTTTTATTTAAAAATCAATTGAGGGGCTCAGAGCAAAAGTGAAGTAAATCCACTTTTGACTCTTTAGAAAAAAAAGGTGTGACTGGCGCACAGCCTTACCTTCGGTAATCGAAAGTTGTGTACTGTGCTTATCACACCAGATTTTTTTGTGTCGACATGTATTTAGTTTCCGACAGTTCGGTACATTCGATTTTCAAGATGTAAAATTTATAAATGAAAATATTTATATTTTGTGACCATGGCAACCATTTCTCCATGCTCAAAAGACTTTCCCCATATTAAGAAATATAGTTAAAAGAAAGTCAAGTGGTTTCTGAGATTAATTCATTGAAGAGAGAGAGAAATTTAATTAATAATAATTATTTCTAGTGGTTTTATACTCGAGAGTATTTTAATTCCTAAAATTGAAACGTTTCACTAAACGAGGGACATTTGCTCATTTACCCTTTTGACCCCTAGTGTACTTGTAGTTCACTCTCTAACAACGACCCTTTCTCTCTCTCTCTCTCTCTCTCTTGAGAGCACTTGTTGTGTCAATAGGCGACAGTTCTTGTCTTTGGCAATATATAACTTACTAAAAAACTCATTTCACACAATACTACATTATTTATTCATTTAATTTTTTGGCGCACGAAATTAATTTTTGTATGATTGGAAGAATAGAGAAAACTTCTTGGGGAATTTTCCAAATCAAGGACCAAACGGCACTTTCAAAGCTTTATAATAATGGAATAATAGCTAAATACTTTCACTACATTTAATGAAATATATAAATTTTTATCTTTACCATTCAAATATATTAAAATTTATTTTAAAACGAAGATATTTATGCCTAACATTGTAAGTGATAATTGGACATTAGGGGACATTTTTGTCTCATGCGAGTCTCCTTTCAGACTCAGGTTTCGGCCGGCCGAAACCGAAACTACGGCCGAAACCAGGATTTTTGGCCGAAACTGGCCGAAACCGTAACCGAAACCGAATATTCGGTCGGTTCCTATATTTTACTGAAAATTTATTCAATTACTAGCCGCGCGGCCCGCCTTCGCCCCCTGGACCCCCACCATCTGGCTCGGGCCTGCCTGAGTATGACCCTCGCCTTTTCTTAATTATGAAAAGCCTTTTTTTTTTAACATTCACATTTTTTTTCTCATTTCATTCACACACACATTCACACAGTCTTTTCGGCAACTTAGGCCATATAAGACTTTGACGATAACCGTTGTAGAGAATATATCTATTGTGGGGTCAGGCATTTCTATTTAAGCCATCTGGTATCCAAATGGCTTAAATAAAATCATCGGACTGCCTGGGTCCGAACCCGCGACGTTAGGTATAGGAGATAGGCACGCTACCTACTACGCCACACCCGGGGGCTATGAAAAGCCTTGGGCAAGAAAATTATTATTATTATTACGTATTCCAATTCAGTGCCTGCTTGAGGATTTGTTTACATTCATAGAATACACAAATCCAAAGAATACATAAATATCTCACTATACATTTCCTATGGGAGAAATAGTAACTTTAGGAATTAATAACTCACAAAGTTATAGGAATTTCGGGACTCGATATATTTTTCCTGGACTCTCCATAACATGTATAAGACTACAAAATTTCGACTCAAAATTCCAACGGGAAGTTGGTCAAACAGAGCGTGACAAACGGATAGACGGACACTCCGCTAATATTATATATAGATAATAAAATGAAATAGCTATTTTACTTAGAAATATTTATTAATTATGATATTATATTTAATAGTGCAGGATTAACTTCTTACTGTAGTTGACATACATAAGAGGTAGTAAAAATGAGTAGTATAAGCTGTTCTAATTAACTTTTAGGCAAATAGGGGCTATAATAACCCCCTAGAGGGGTCGGGTCGCTACTCCTTCCTTTACAAGGCTATTGATGAGCGAGGGACAAACAACTCGTTTGTTCGATAGTTTACAAGCCCCTTTTAATCCTTCTATTTATAGGAAAATCAATTTTTTAAGTTTTTCTAATTAGAATTCATTTGATGCTAAGGTAGACCCTAAAACTTTTATCTACTTTTATTAAAAAAGAAAAAAAAGAAAGTTTTTTCAATTTAATATGTGTTCAATTAATTTAATGGGGGTTTAAATTAAAAATAAAAAAAAATTCTTTAACCCATTTATCCCCAGTAGGTTGTTTTCGACCCAAGCTTTTCTTTTCTGATTATAGATACGTCTCGTAGATTTTATTATTTTCCTATTATATTTATATTTAGTATTATTATTATTCAATTTATTTCTCCCCCCCTTAATCCGAAATGATACAAAAATATATCGATGTTTATTCAATTCTCTATCAATAATATTTTTTTTTTAGTGTGATTGATTTAGATGTGATTTTTTATTATCGAATATAAATATTTGTTTAAGGTAAAATCTAAAACGTTTTTTTACTTTTTTACTTTCTCTTACCTCTATATATATGTTAATATATCTAGAGAGAGAAAGTATTGGATTCATGTCAAAAATTCGATGTCGAGATTTTGATGGATCTTCACGTTTTGAGATCCCCTGATTCCAAAAAAGTGGTTTTCGCGACATGGTCTGTCTGTGTGTGTGTGTGTCTGTGTGTCTGTGTTCAATTTTAAGCATGAAGGAATTGAGCTATGAGGCTGAAATTTTATATTTAAGTAATACATCCCCGGGACCGGAAAAATAAGCTTTTAATCAAAATCGGCCAAAGAGTACTAGTACTTTACTGATGTACTTTTTCAGTTTAGTTCAATTTTCTCAAATTCGCTCTCACGATTTTTTTTAAATTCAAAAATCAATTGTATTTGTAGATACTCTTTAAAACTGTATATTCATCATTTTGCGATTGAAAACATCTAAAGACCAGTTTACTCTTGTATTTCATAGGAACGATAAGATAAATGGTCGTCATGGTAACAAAATATAAACACTCTCCCATACTTATATAAGTTTACATCTCGAATTCATATGTTACCACTATTGACAGGAACTAATACCTAATCCACACAAGAATACCATACGTATTATGACTAGCACTCTATGCTACTGAATAAGATTTCTACAGGGCTGGAAACGTCAGCTCTGACCAGATGATCCCTACCGTGAGGCTCAGTTAATAAAAAGAAAAAAAATCTCTAGAAGGGCACTTTTCAAATGTTTATCTTCTAACAAAATGAATTTGCATAGAGTAGTTGGCTTTCTAGTAAGAGAGATGACTTTTTTTATGAGTGATTAATATACTAGCTGAGTAATCCGCAGAAGGAGTATTGTGTTTACTATACTGGTAGCTGAGTTCCAATGGGGTCTCACTAACGCCGATTTTTTATCAAAAATAATTGTATTTGTCATATTTCAAATATTTTAACGGTTTTTCGAGACGCGCACCTTAAAAATTATGTGTCAAATAGTTCAGTACTCTTGCAAAAGATGGCAGACTAGTCTAATAACCGATCCCCTATTAGCCTCTATCTCCTCTACCGGTATATTTTATACTTTTATAAAAAGAAATATTTATAATTTTAATTTTCATCTTTAATAAAAGGGAGAGAAAGAATTTATTTTAAACTCGTCTTTTTTTTAAATATTTTCCATTAAAGTAAAAAAAAAATTATGGTATATATATATTAGGAACCGACCGAATATTCGGTTTCGGCCAGTTTCGGCCAAAAATCATGGTTTCGGCCGTGGTTTCGGTTTCGGCCAAAAAGTAGCCGAACCTTTCGGCCGGCCGAAACCTGAGTCTGAAAAGAAGGGATGAGACTCGCATGCAAAAAAAAAAGTCAAATAATTTGCACTTGAGGGAGAAAAAAATTTAGTCTCCCTAAAAAAAAGGTAAAATGATTTTCACGGGAGGGAAAAAAATTCAAAAAAAAAAAAAAAGGTAAAATGAAAAAAAAATTTTATAGGAAATACAAGTTTCGGTTTCGGTTACGGTTTCGGCCGAAACTAAGGTTGAGGCCGAATATTCGGTTTCGGCTGAAAATCTTGTTTCGGTCGGACCCTAATATATATATAGGCCTATATAATTTTTTTTTCACAATATCATAAACTAGTATCTAAATGTTTAAAAGGAAAAAAATATATTCTCCATTTTATTTTAAATTATTTATTTAATATTTATAATATACAGTATATAAAAAAAATATTATCAACGAAATTGCTAAATTTTTGATAAGAGTTCATAAACGAATAAAAATCGTAAAAAAAAGGGTAAAATCTTTCTCTCTATTTTTTTTAATTTTTAATATATCTCTTTTTTTTAAACATGGGATAATTTATTGATCAGCCTGCGGCGGAAATTTGCCTGTCCTTAAATCATGTGCCGCAATTTTGCAGACATATAAATATATATATATAAGACTTTTTAAATGTAATCGACTTTTTAGAATCGAGTTGAAACTATCAAGTCGATTAGAATCGATTCTCACTGGACGACTTCGACTTTTTTCTTAAAATACTTAATATCCGAAGATAATATAGTTTCTAACGTTTTCATTGATTGACTTGCATCTTTCTTTTAAAACCTACACATAACACACCAATCAACACGTTTTCTAAGATCGGTTAATGAAGATATGTGACATTCTTAATTCAATATTTTAATGTTTTATTTTGATATACTCAACTTTCATACTTTAATTTAATGTTCGGTGCCATATCACGTGCAATTTCTGGATAGAATATTCTTTTATAAAAATATTGAAATCAATATTTGTGTGTGTTGTATTTAATAAAATTTTTAAATATACTTAATAAATCTTATATTATAAATAAATAAATATATTTAATATTCACTGAGTTTCTCCTAAGCACGAGTTATAGAGTTTTTAAAAAGTGGACTTTCAGAAATGATAAATCGATTCCGAGAATCGAAAATATCAAGTCGATTCCACAAATCGAAAATCGACTTTTCCATCCCTAGGATGCAAAATTCAAACTGGAAATTGGTCAAATAAAACCTGACAGACATCTATAGCTTACAAACCCTTTCACGCCGTAGTCGAGTTGGATAAAGGTCCAGGGGGTGAAGGCAATAACAATACTCAAAACAAAGTCTTTAAGAGTGGCTTAAACATGACATATTGGAATTGTAATAAATTAAACAGTAATAATTTATATCCATATTAATGTTGGATATTAATCAAACAGGAAGGAATAATAATACAAAGTAATTAATTATATGTTTGAGCGGAATTTATTGAACTGCAAGAGAGACAGAGAAAGGAGAGGGGGTGAGTAATAATATTGGAAATAAACTTTAATAAGAAGAGAAAGAAAAAAAAAAGAAAGGAAAAAAAGACAATTTTTAAAGGAAGGAAGTTGTGGTTAACCTTTACTTTCATTCTCTCTCTTTATGGATTCAATCTCTTTATCAAAAAAAAAAAAAAAAAAAAGAAAAGTTTTTCTAAGATTCTTTATTAACACACAAAGGAGATTCTTTTATTTATGAATATTCTTATTCAAACAACCTCTTCGACTTTTACTTTCTCTCTGATAGGGTTTATCCCAGAGATTTTAATGGAAATAGACGTTTTGAGGCCTAAAAAAGATATTACCATCACTGAGGACGACTAAATTGTAAATTTTACAGTTTCGGTCATTAGTGTTAGTTGACTCATGCTGTGATTGATGCACGTAGTTAATTCAATAACATGGAGACTGGCAGTGTGAGGCTCTCTTGTAAGGTCGACGTTAAAACTGATATTGAGGATACTCAGTATGGATGAGACGAGATATCCAAATGTCTCCTATACATCGCATACACCCTACATTCTGGGAGCAAAGAGTGGATCGACCAGGTGCGCTTTCTGCTAGCTACAGCGGGATTTTCGGATATAATCCTCCAATGACTGGTCTCAATGAGGTGATGGGGCGGCTTCGTACAAGGATTAGAAGAGATATGGAATTTGCTAACAGCAGTACCTTTATTTACTAAAGAATCTATGTTTATCCTATGATATTGAAGATTTTGGATCTCAGTTTCACTTTGGTTTAAAAGTTAATTTAATTTATAGAAGCCGTTCAACCAGAGGTTTACTTTGCTTAAAAAACTTTTTGCGGATTGAGATGCAAAGTAAAGAAATAAAATTAAATTTTATTTATCAGGATTTATTAGTGCTGACGACCAACTGCAGTACATTGGTATCGGTTACATTGAACCATCTTCAGGTCTAAAAAATCAGATAATTATTACAATGAAAGCAAGACACTCAAACTTTGTAATAATTATCTGATTTTACAGATCTGAAGATGGTTCAATGTAACCAAAACCAATGTACTGCAGTTGGTCGTCAGCACTAATAAATCCTGATAAATAAAATTTAATTTTATTTCTTTACTTTGCATCTCAATCCGCAAAAAGTTTTTTAAGCAAAGTAAACCTCTGGTTGGGCGACTTCTATAATATATTCTTGCGCTGTTTAGTCTATTAAACTAATTTAATTTAATTAACTCTTTACAGAAAAAAATCCATTTATAAAGATATGAATAAATATACATTATATGATATACAAAACATTATTAAACGTGCAGTGTACCATCAAACAAGTGTCCTTAACATTTTAGCATCTAATGTGAAAAAGTTCACATCGGCATTTATGAAGGTTTCATTGGCCATTTTCATCATTGTAGACATTGGCTGCCAATAATCCAGGTTGGTCCTGGAATACTTTTCAACAAAAAGCAGGCTGCTCCTGCGCATGAATGTTGGCACTGAGATACCGACCCTCCCCAGTATCTGATCATCATCTGATGCGACCATTCAGTAGTCCGTGGAGAAAGAGTAGAGAGGCTCTTTTCCATCTCACACGGAGGGGCTCAAGATTATATAGAGCTAAAAGATGGTCGTATGCGGCATCATAAAGGAAGATCCCAAAGTCATTGGCAAATAGAAGCCTTAAGAACCTCTTCTTAACCCTCTCAATAGACAGATTAAAAGCCATACCAAATTATGGAACTGAATTCCAAAATACTAAAGATTTATAGAGACACAAAAGTGCCTCCCGATCCTTGATGTATCTGGAGGACCTTTTTATCAGACCCAACCTTTCAAGTGCCCTGCCTACAGTCACGTCAAGGTGTTCTATAAAATTTAATTTACAATCAAGGAGAATACCCAAGTCCCTCACTGTTGAAACCCTCTAACTTTGAGGGTACTTAGTCAAGTCCGGACGGCTAATAAATTTAGTATAAAATTCTATTTTAACAAGATTTTGTACAGAATAGAGCAACAAAAAATAGTCTATGCAATATGAACACCAAAGAAACTATTATCCATGTACTCTGCGACAAGGGCGGATACAAGGGGAGGGGGGTAAAGGGGGTAATTACCCCCCCCCCCCGAGATTCGAAAAAAATACCTTTTTTTCGCAAAAAAATTTATTTTTAATGTAAAATTTTTAAAATTAATACTTAAAAATTTGATGTGTATTTATATTCTGGCAAACAAGTACAGAATGCGCTTTTAAATTACCGAAATTAAAAAAAAATAGTGTGCTGTGCGACGAGTCACACCAGATTACCCCCCCCCCCGAGAAACACCTCTGGATCCGCCCTTGCTCTGCGAATGCCCTCTTTATTCACCATTGCATTACTCACACAACGGGGTGACGACATTCTTAGGGGAGATAACGTCTGCTCTAAAAAAAAAAAAAAAAAAGAATCCAATTTGATAGAAAAACAAATTAGTAATAAATAATAATAATAATTGAACTAACTCCAATGAACCTCCTGATTTCCCTTCAAATAATTAAGACGTTTGTGTGCCTAGTCCTTGGCAAAATTTCATAACAATCTTTATTCTCAAAAAAAGAAATTATAACATGCATAAGCTGGGGAAGAATATACGTCATAGACATAGAAAAACTCTTTGGCATTTTATTATAACGAGGTCAATATCTACAAAATTGATCGAGTTATTCATTCCGAATATTGAGGCCTACTGGATTTCAAAAAAAATCGATTTTACTTGTTTTGTTTTATATGTAGCTCGACTTGTAGATTATCGGATAAAACGATGTTTATTAACTTAATAAATAAAGTACTGTCAAATTCATTTTCAGAAAAGCATCTCCCATCTTTTTGAATTATAACTTTTATAAAGTAATATTTCTTTAAAACTTGAATTTGAGTGGGGGAACTCCTCATCTCCCGCTTATGTTTCCCGTCAGTTTCCATTTTGTCAATAAGAAATGGATTTTTGATGTGAGTAGTAGCTAGACGAAAACATTTCAATTTTTTTTCTTTTTTTCTTTTAAAAGCTAAAAGATTTTCAATTTGACTGAGTGATTGAATTGAAAAAAAAAAAAAAAATATGAATAATCTTTCGGATTATCCGTAAATAATTGTCAGATTTGAATAATAATATTCAAGTAAATAAGAGAGATATTGATTCTATTTGTTAGTGGATTAGTCAGTTGAAAAATATTGAAGCTTTTATGGCAGAAAGAAAAAAAAAATCAGGTAGGTTGACCAGATACCGAAGTTAGAGATAGGAAACTTCACGGGGTGCCGGCAGATGGCTACGGCCAGAGGCCGGTGTGTGTCTTCGTGCACGAAAGCACAACGGGTAAACAAACGGGGATCCCGATAGGAATTTCAAATAATCATATGGGTATAGGATTTAAAATATATTATCAAAATAATATTATTCTATTAAATATTAATACAATGGTAATTTTGGTGCTGTAGGGTGGTTAAGGGGATTCAGGAGCGACGTCTAAACGTACTTTAAAAAAAAAACTAGACTATTATAAAGAATTTTTCAATGCGGTTTTTTTTTAATTCATGAGATTATTGGGACATCGAGCTTTAATTTTTTTAATGATTTATTAAAAAAATTATCGTAATTAATTTTTGGTTATCAAGGAAATACAAAAAAACAATCAGTCTCAATAATCTTTAATTTTTTTTTAAATTTAAAAATGAATTTATTCTTATTATTAATCACATGTTAATTAAGAAAATTTTAAAATAAGCTTAGATGATTTATTTAAAAATCAAATGTCAAATTAGTTCAGCATTCTTGCAATAGATGGCAGGCTAGTCTAACAGCCGATCTCCTAATAGCCTATATCTGGCTTATATTTATATATTTTTATGCTTTTATAAAAGATACATAATATATAATAACATTTATAAAGTATTTATTGTTAAAAGATCAATGAAAATCAACCAAATGCATTAAATATTATTAGCTACCATTCTGACATCTCTTGGCAAATTTTTAAATTATTTGATTTTTTGGGCATACTTTTTATGACACACTACGCCATCTTATCGGGTAACACCTTCGATCCTGTCCCGCATTAAAATAAATTTATATATTTTTTATACCAACTTAATATAGAATTTGAATTTCGTTTCAGAGTAAAGGGCAAAGGACTAAAAATAATTCACTTCGTTTTTTTTTCCCCCTCCATGTATGGAGAGAGATATTTAAAAATATGCGACAGCACCCAAAAGAATCGATCAAGCAAGGTCCGATCGTGTGATGAATAAATATAAAAGAGAAAAAAAATCTGGTGTGACTGGCGCACAGCACACAACTTTCTCTTACCTTCGGTAATCGAAAGTTGTGTTCTGTGCTTGTCACACCAGATTTTTTGTGTCGACATGTATTTAGTTTCCGACAGTAGGGTACAATTGAATTCAAGATGTAAAATTTATAAGTATGGGAAAATATTTATATTTTGTTACCATGGCAACCATTTCTCCTATCTTTCCTATGAAGCACAAGAGTAAAGTGTGCTTCAAACAATTTTGAGGGCAAAACGAGAATATACATTTGAAAGAGCATCTAAAAAATAATTGATTTTTGAATTTTAATCAAAATCGTTAGAGCGAATTTTGAGAAAATCGAAAAAAACTGAAAAAGTACATCAGTAAAGTACTAGTACTCTTTGGCCGATTTTGATTAAAAGCTTATTTTTCCGGTCCCGGGGGTGTTTAACTTAAATATAAAATTTCAGCCTCATAGCTCAATTCCTTCATGCTTAAAATTGAACACAGACACACCCACCCACCCACCCACCCACCCACAGACAGACCATGTCGCGAAAACCACTTTTTTGGATTCAGGGGACCTCAAAACGTGAAGATCCATCAAAATCTCGACATCGAATTTTTGACATGAATCCAATACTTTCTCTCTATATATATATTACATATATACATAGGTAAGAGAAAGTAAAAATAATGAAATTAGTGCAAGGAAATTAAATGTCACTAAAAAAAAAATCGAGGGTTGACATGTATGACGTTTGAACCGAATAGGAATTAAAATTTGTATGTGAAAAATAAAACTTCCAACCAAAAGATAAAGTTGAAATAATTTTTAAAATTAAGATTTCGTTATCTTTATGAAATGCTAATCTCACTCTAAACAAGATAAATGCTTATCTATATACTATAAACACCTTTAAAATAAAATTCCATTTCAATCATCAATATTTAAAGGTGGAATGAATAGAGAGAATTTACAAGAGTGTCTGTCATAAGTAGAGAGTGGAAAAAAAGTCGCCTTTAAAGTCTATTCTTTTTTTAGCCAAATAGTCGGTAAAATGGCTGTTTTTGGCAAAAAAATCGCTGTCAATTTTAACAATTAATAATATGAGAAAGTAAAAGAAATAAAGAGCATGTCTCTCGATAGCCTAAATATGGAGGAATTTAATTAAATAAATAAAAAATTTTAATTTCATTAGTACAAAAGTAAAAATCTGGTGTGACTGGTCGCACAGGATACAAATTTCTTCTGCCTTCGGTAATTGAAAGTGTTTTGTGCTTGACATACCAGATTTTTTTTTTTTTTTTTGTCAATATATTAAGGTGGATCCACACTTGTAAATATTTTCGCCGTAAATTAACAAGTGTAGACCTGTGCGACACATATATTGTGTCGTTTTCGTGTGCTCCACAGGTCTACACTTGTTAATTTACGGCG
>JAKCPI010023684.1:0-13817 GCA_023213315.1 Euborellia annulipes | reverse complement strand
GATCTCCGATCAAACAAGTTGATTTTTCGCCCAAAACTTGGATCTTTTCAAAATATTTTTTGTCATCGATAAAACAGAAACGGTACAATTGTGCGGGAAATTAAAATTCTTCAAATTCCTTCGTTTAATTATTTCCAGTTGATCGCTGTCAAAAGAATAAAGAGAATAAAAAATTTTTTTGAAAGTTTTAGATATAAAAAAAAAAAAAAAAAAACAGCAAAACATGGAAGAAATTTCTTCTATAATTTAAAAATAAAACCACAACATTTTTTTTTCCGAAAATTCCATTTGTATTTGAATAGCTAGCTGCGCAGCCCGCCTGGAGCGCCCCCCTGTCATCCTGGGAAGTTGCCTACAGCTCCAGGTGACGAATTTACCCCAAAAGTTGATAGAAATCTACAATTTTAGTGTAAGGAGTCGATCTGGCTGCTTGCGTTTTTAAGCAATCGTGTTCACACACACACACACATATTATTATTGGACTATAATCTTCTAAGGGCCTAGAGTCTGAATCGGCTGCTTCAACTATAAAATTGCGCTCTGGAGCAACAAACTTTATTCACGCAAGGTTAAAGATTAAAATTTGAACATAAAAAAAAAAAAATAAATTCAGTGCAATATCCTAAGCTGGTTCAAGGTTATTAGTTTAAAGGGGATTAAAGGAAAGGTTAAAAAATAAAACAAAAATTAATTTATTCCATATAAAGGATTTATTTGAGGAAATATAAAAAAAGGTTTGATTTTTTTTTTAAATTTATTATTATCATCTCTCCTTGTGCGTTGTCAAGTAATCAGTAAGGATTTGGGCCTTTCTTGTCACATGATCCCTTCTTTTGGAATTTAAACTCTGAAATTTTAAGAAAAAAAAAGAAATTAATAGAGTGACGTCACAAAAAGAGTGCGCCCTAGCACTATTGGGGTTTGTTTGTAACATTTGAGTTATTAGTCCTCTATGACACGCAACAATGCTTGCTTGATGTCAACTAAATCATGCAAAGGTCATTTTAATCATTAGCTGGAGCATTGAATGACGTAATTTGGGAAATTTTATTAAGTGTTAACCTTTCTTTAAAATAAAAATCATCATACTATAATATAAAATGCCAGGTCTATTTTTTTCTTTTTTTTTAACATTCACACACTCTTTTCTCATTCACACTCACACTCACGCAGTCTTTTCGGCAAATTAGGCCATAGGCGTTCGGTATAGAAGGTAGGCACGCTACCAACTACACCAAACCCCGAGGGCGTATGTGTCTATCTAGGCGCTGATTGGCCTGAATAAAAGGAAGATATCGCAATTGATCGCCGAAGGCGCAATTAAACGGATATTTGAGTTGTAAACAAAAATCCATTTTATTTTCTCGCCAATATATCTAATAAAAGGGAAAAATTTAATCCCCTCCCCAATTTTGCTTTCTCTTACCTATATATGTATATATATATCGCAACAATCTCAGGGAGAGATCGTTTTTTTTTATTATTTTAATACCGCTATTGATTTCGCTAATTTTAATTTTTAAAATTTTTTTTTTATAAATTCAGTTCAGGAATAATCTTGAAGATTATTAATACCTTTTCTTATTAAAATATAAATTTAAATATAAAAATCTAAAAGAAAATTTATTGAGAAATATGTAATTAAAGAAATTAATCCCTTTTGTTCCCCTTCCCAATGGAGAGCAGATTTGGTCGATGAACAGACAGAAATACATTATTCGTTTGCGGGCTGGCAAAGCCCTCAGATCTCCATGAATCGGTGGTTGGCAGGGAAGACTTCACCTCCATCAACCTTCAACATCACTAGATGACTTTGAAGCCGTCCTCAACAACTTTCGATGACTCGATGTGCCGCCAACATCCTACATGAGCGGGCTGTAAGGCCGTCCGCATCTTTTATGCCTTTCGGTTGTCGGCTACTGGGCCGCCAACATCTGTATATCGGCTTGCTACACTGGCCAGGAGCCGTCCGTGACGTTAAAATTTATCTTGTCTGGTAGAGGGAGATCGCGTCCAGAAGAGGACCGAAACGTCCGCCTTCACTGCAGTTCGGACGAAGGTCGAAACGCCAATCAATTTCAACCGAAGACATCAACCTTCCTCTATTTATTCAATTTATTTTTTTTATATTTTTGATTTTTTACTTTCTCTTACCCTATATATGAAATATATAGAGAGAGAAAGTATTGCGATCATGTCAAAAATTCGATGTCGAGATTTTGATGGATATACATGTTTTGAGGTCCCCTGAGTCCAAAAAAGTGGGTCCCGCAAATTGGTCTGTGTGTGTGTGTGTCTGTGTGTCTGTGTGTGTGGAACCATTTTTTTTAGCATGAAGGAATTGAGCTACCGGATTGAAATTTTATATTTAACTTAGGTACCTTTGAAGAATCTCAAAATAAGCTTTTGAACAAAATCGGCCAAAAAGTACTAGTACTTTACTGATGTACTTTTTCAGTTTTTTTCGATTTTCTCAAAATTCCCTCCAAGGATTTTTTTTAAAATTCATAAATGAACTATTTTTTAGATGCTCTTTAAAATGTATATTCTCATTTTGCCGTTGAAATCTTCTGAAGACCACTTTACTCTTGTTCTTCATAGGAAAGATAGAACTGGTTGCCATGGTAACGGAATTTAAATCTTTTTCTTTTTATTAGATTAAAAATCAATTATTATTTAAATTCCCATTTATTTTTTTTTATTTCTGTTTTAATTGTTTCCAAGAAAACATATATATATATCTCTCCCACTTGCAAACATTATCGTCTCTCTCTACTCTTTTAAATTCCCTTTCCACCTTATCTTCGCATAGAAACAATGTTAATTTCCTATAGGGATTTGTATGTTAATTTCGATTCAAAAGGGGGTCCCCTTTGGCATAGGCGTAGCCACGGGGGGGGTTTTGGGGGTTCAAACCCCCCCATTGGACCCAAGCCATGACTAGATATTTAAGCTCTATAATACAAAATACTTTTTCTCTCTATATATCTCATATATAGGGTAAGAGAAAGTAAAATATAATAATTTTCTCTAGCTTAATTTAAAAAAAAAAAAAAATTAAATAAAACGCAAAAAATTTGAGAAAATTCAGAATTTTCCCATTGAAAAGAATTGATTTTTGTTATGCTTTATAAAAAATTAAAGCCACTTAAAATTGATTAAATCTCGCAAATGAAAAATAATAAAAATTATTATATAAATAAATTTTTTATTTCTTAAAGAGGTCAGAGATAGAAGTCTGGTCAAGAGAAACACATAAAGAGACACCCCGGTATTTTAGGCCCATATACATAAAATTAAGAGATTTGCATTATTACTTTCTCGTACCCTATATATGAAATATATAGGAGAGAAAGTATTGCGATCATGTCAAAAATTCGATGTCGAGATTTTGATGGATATACATGTTTTGAGGTCCCCTGAGTCCAAAAAAGTGGGTCCCGCAAATTGGTCTGTGTGTGTGTCTGTGTGTCTGTGTGTCTGTGTGTGTGTAACGATTTTTAGCATGAAGGAATTGAGCTAGGAGGTTGAAATTTTATATTTAAGCTAGGTACCTTTGAAGAATCTCAAAATAAGCTTTTGAACAAAATCGGCCAAAAAGTACTAGTACTTTACTGATGTACTTTTTCAGTTTTTTTCGATTTTCTCAAAATTCCCTCCAAGGATTTTTTTTAAAATTCATAAATGAACTATTTTTTAGATGCTCTTTAAAATGTATATTCTCATTTTGCCGTTGAAATCTTCTGAAGACCACTTTACTCTTGTTCTTCATAGGAAAGATAGAAATGGTTGCCATGGTAACGGAATTTAAATCTTTTTCTTTTTATTAGATTAAAAATCAATTATTATTTAAATTCCCATTTATTTTAAATTTATTTGTGTCTTTAATTGTTTCAAAGAAAACATATATGTCTCTCTCTCACTTGCAAACATTATCGTGTCTCTCTACTCTTTTTTAAATTCCCTTTCCACCTCATCTTCGCATAGGAACAATGTTAATTTCCTATAGGGATTTGTATGTTAATTTCGATTCAAAAGGGTTTGGAACTTTTTAGGCATTTAAAATTTTTTTTTCCAATTCTTATGAAATTTTGTATTTATTTACGATTCTATATTGTGTATAAAATGTCCAAATATGAGATTAAAATTTTGACAAATAACCATAGTTTATTTGAAGCAGTCAACAATTAAAATGCAAGTTTGAAACTAAGGTGCTATCGGAAACTAAATATATCTCGACACAAAAAATCTGGTGTGACCAGCACAGTGCGCAACTTTCTCTTACCGAAGGGTAAGAGAAAGTTGTGTGCTGTGCGCCAGTCACACCAGATTTTTTATTGCCTGATACGAGTTGATTGAAAAATTGCGGCACTTAATTAAGAAAGGGCGGGCCCGAGCCACCTCGAGGGGGGCCCAGGGGGGGCAGTCATATATTTCATTAGACTGCCCTATTAGTCGGGGAGGGGGGGGGGAGAAAAAATCCTAAACCCCCCCCATCAAAAATTTCTGGCTACGCCTATGCCCTTTGGAACTTTTTAGGCATTTAAAATTTTTTTTCCCAATTCTTATGAAATTTTGTATTTATTTACGAATCTATATTGTGTATAAAATGTCCAAATATGAGATTAAAATTTTGAAAAATAACCATAGTTTATTTGAAGCAGTCAACATTTAAAATGCAAGTTTGAAACTAAGGTGCTATCGGAAACTAAATATATCTCGACACAAAAAATCTGGTGTGACCAGCACGGTGCACAACTTTCTCTTACCGAAGGGTAAGAGAAAGTTGTGTGCTGTGCGCCAGTCACACCAGATTTTTTATTTTGCGAGCAGATACTCTCCCTGATTCGTCCTCCCCGTTCTTGAACTCTTCAAAAACGTTGCGATATATATAAAGTATTGGATTCATGTGAAAAATTCGATTTCGAGGGATATACACGTTGTATCCAAAAAAGCCACTATTCCAATGGCTACCAATTTCCATTTTCATTTTAAATTCTAAATTAAAACATCCGCCATAATTAAAAATAAATTTCAAAAGGAGAGACTCTCAATTAGATATTCTGTTAATTTTATTGAAATGATATAAATTGCTACCACGTACTGCATAATGAATGGCTAAAGGCCTGTCGCAGGCTTCCTCTCTGTATTCCTGGATGCCTCTAGACCAGTGGTTCCCAACCTGGGGGCGATCGCCCCCAAGTGGGCGATTTGGGATATCAAGGGGGCGATAAATAAGCGGGGGGCGATGAGTATTCAAAGGGAGAAAAATTATTAGAGTTAACTAAAATTTAAAAGAATAAAAAAAAAAAAAAAAAATCAAAGAGAAAAATCTCCTATTTACAGGATGGTCAGGAAAGAAGAGGAAAAAATATTGACATAAAAATAAAATAGTCTGAAGATAATTCTAATCTAGAATTGAAACGTCCCAATCTAGAATTGATTAATAATTTTTGTCATTTTTGTTTTCATTAAATAAAGATTGACCGAAAAAAGATCCATTTTTACTTTCTCTTACCTATGTATATATATAATATATATATAGAGAGAAAGTATTGGATTCATGTCAAAAATTCGATGTCGAGATTTTGATGGATCTTCACGTTTTGAGGTCCCCTGAATCCAAAAAAGTGGTTTTTGCGACATGGTCTGTCTCTGTGTGTGTGGGTGTGTGTGGGTGGGTGTGTGGGTGTGTGTTCAATTTTAAGCATGAAGGAATTGAGCTACGAGGTTGAAATTTTATATTTAAGATAAACACCCCCCGGGACCGGAAAAATAAGCTTTTAATCAAAATCGGCCAAAGATTACTAGTACTTTGCTGATGTACTTTTTCAGTTTTTTTCGATTTTCTTTAAATTTACTCCAACGATTTTTTTTTAAATTCAAAAATCAATTAATTTTTAGATTCTCTTTAAAATGTATATTCTCATTTTGCCCTCAAAATTGTTCTGAAGCACCACTTTACTCTTGTGCTTCATAGGGAAGGATAGGAGAAATGGTTGCCATGGTAACAAAATATAAATATTTTCCCATACTTATAAATTTTACATCTGAATTCATATGTTCCCTACTGCCGGGAACTAAATATATGTCGACACAAAAAATCTGGTGTGACAAGCACAGAACACAACTTTCGATTACCGAAGGTAAGAGAAAGTTGTGTGCTGTGCGCCAGTCACACCAGATTTTTGTTATTTTCTTCATAAAAATAAAATTATTATTAGATTTTTAAATGCGATTTTCGTCCGAAACGTCGGCAATCGAAATTAAAAATTAGATAGAGATTGATTAAATTTTTGTCTGATTTTTTTCCTGGCTTCCATCCTACTCATATTTGAAAATTTCAACGTTTCAGTCAGGTGTTGTATTTTTTCACTTTGAAAAGAAAACGTTATCTGAGGAACTTGAGTGATTCACTTTGAAATAAAGTACTTTTTTGTTAAAAATTTTAAATCATGCAATGAAATGAAAGGGGGGGGGGGGGGCGATAGGTGATAGACAACCTCCAGAAAGGGGCGATGGGCCAAAAAAGGTTGGCAACCACTGGTCTATTTCAAGTATATGGTAAGAGAAAGTAAAAATGAAGAGCGAAATGGTCCGCCGCAGCCAACTTGATGTGCGTTGCGCTGCGCAAACTGACGTTTCTATCTCTAATAAGACTATCTTCAGAGCTTATGGGCAAAACTCAAATATTTATAACAAGTAATTAATCAAGATTCTGGGACGGAGGTTTCTTCAAATTAAAACTTGAAAATTATATTTTATTATAGGCTCTGACGATGATTAAAAATCGAAACTGATCTTTGCAAAGCAGTCAGCCTCAACTATTGGAAAAAAGTTTTTTTTTAATTTTATTTCAATATATACCTACCGGCCAACAGTAGAGACGGTGCCACTGCGGCTGTTTTCAAGTTTTAATTTATAACAAGAATATATAGAAATTAAATAAATAACTAAAGGATAAATTTAAAAGTATTTAATTTCTGTAATCATAGTAATTGACAATTGCTCTTAAGTTAAGCTAAGCAGAGTGTTGTCTAACCACGATCGAAACATCATCAGCCAAGTGGGCTTTTTTTATTTTCTGTTCCTCATCTCTCTTTTCATCCATCTATTTGTTTATACCAATTGATTTTAATCGAGATGCCTGAGATCTGAGTTCACACCAGTGGCGTAGTGAGGGGGGAGCAAGGGGGGGTCATCATGCCCCGGGCGCTACTCACAAAAAAATTCTTGGATAATTTTTATTTTTATTATAATTGATTTCTGGAAGATATATTTTAAATTTAGTGCCAGTGTAATATAATAATTTTGTTATGTTTTACATATAATATTATATGATTTTCGAATGGGGGGGGGGGCGCTAAAAAGGTATTGTGCCCCGGGCGCGAGTTAAGCTCACTACGCCACTGGTTCACACCCCGTATATCTTATCTTATCTTATCTTATACTATTAAACGAGCAATGTACGTTTATTTGTTTGTTTGTTTATATATATGCATATCAGTTCTCGAAAACGGCTCTAACGATTTATTTCAAAATTTAAATATATACTATTTGTGGTCCCAAAATGAAATTGTGCTAGGTCTGATGTTTGGGAAAATTCGGGTACTAGTACTTTACTGGTGTACTTTTTTAGTTTTTTCTAATTTCCTCGAGATTCCCTTTAAATATTTCTTTCAAATTTTAAATATTTGCTGTTTCCGGGATAGAAAACAAATTGCGCTAGGTCTCGACTTTGAGAAACCTCGAGTACTAGTACTTTACTGGTGTGCTTTTTTTAGTATTTTCTAATTTTCTTGAAATTCCCTTTAACCTTTTTTTTTTCAAGTTTTAAATCGTTCTTAGTTCCGGGATAGAAAACAAATTGCACTAGGTCTCGTCTTCGGGAAACCTCGAATACTAGTACTCTACTGGTGTATCTTTTTAGTTTTTTCCAATTTTCGTTTTAAAGGTTTTATAATGTTCAAAGCCTAGTGGGCTTGCTTCCTGGTCAAACTCTCCCTTTCTTTACCCTGGACCCACACATTTAACTCTCCACGAAGCCCTCGGAGCTTGGCGTAGGGCATGCTAACCTCATATACCAAACGTCGCGGGTTCGGACCCCAGGCAGTCCGATAATTTTATTTAAGCCAATTGGATACCAAATGGCTTAAATAAGAATCCCTGGACCCTAAATAATATATATTCATAACGGTTATCGTAAATGTCTTATATGGCCTGAGTTGCCGAAAAGACAGTGTGAATGTGTGTGTGAGTGTGAGTGAGACAAAAGTGTGAGTGTTAAAAAAAAAAAAAAAAACCACAAATATTAAATTTTAATTAATGCGCAATTTTTTTTTTTTTTTTTTTTTTTTAAACATTCACACTTTTTTCTCATTCACACTCACACTCACACACACATTCACACTGTCTTTTCGGCAGCTCAGGCCATATAAGACTTTAGACGATAACCGTTATTTATGAATTTATATATATTAGGGTCCAGGCATTTTTATTTAAGCCATCTGGTATCCAGATGGCTTAAATAAAATCATCGGACTGCCTGGGGTCCGAACCCGCGACGTTTGGTATATGAGGTTAGCACGCTAACCTCTACACCACGCCCCGCGGGCGCAATTTTGTTAATTTAATTTTTTATATCAATAATTACTTACAATGTATTTAATTTAATAATGTCAACAAGGCCAATTAGTAGAAAAATACTTATTATTTAAATTCTATTATTAAAATACTAATTATTAATTAATTTTATTGAAAATAATAATTTTTAATTGTCTCCAGGCTGACGCATTTCCTGGGCAACTCTTACGTATATCTCATGATTAAAGTTTTCTTATGAGCCACTGTCTCCTTCCTCTAAGTATCCACTCAGTAATGTTGCTATTTATTACTCAACTCTCCCTGGACTGTTATTTCTTATTTTGGTGTTTTTATAGATGTTTCCACGAAGGAACAAGTTGTTTCGTTATAATTTCTTTTAAATTTTAAGTATTTTCCTATTTCTTCTATACAAATCAAATTCGCGCCCCCTCGACTATTCGTACTTTACTGAAGTACTTTTTTTAGTTTTTTACAATTTTATTAAAAAAAAAGACCAAGCTCCGGCTCGGTCACCCCGGAACTGTATTCATTATATCGCCTGCTGAGAATGCTGAGTGGCGAAAGTCTGAAAATTCAATTTTTCAACGAAACGTTGTTAAAACGAGTTCTCTTTTGAGTGCCATTTCCATTCTTTGCTATTGATTCTGGCCTTGAGGTTAGTTCTGTTGAAATGCAGGCCTGCCTATGCGTTCAAACGCTTTTTCTCCAATTTCGCCACTCAGCAGGCGATATATTTGTCTTATGCCCCCCCCCCCCCCACTCAGTCGTGTTTTGTTTGATTTCTTACTTACTTGTATTATTAACGCAATTATGATGCCCAATTAAACAATGGTTCTCAAATTGTTTAAGCTCTCCTGTGTTTTCCTCTACTGCGCACAGTGGATCGTATTGAGCTCTGCACACTTTGCATTCCTTTTTCTCTTGAGCCATCGTCACCGCCATCAGACCTGCAAATCAAATGAATTTTAGCAACGACGCGTCGTTGGCTATTCCCAATTCCTTATTTAATAATATTTATTTACTTTCCCTCCTTATTTTATTTATTTACGCAATCCTCGTCCATTCTCTGTTTGCCTGCCTATTATGGAATGAATAATAAGATAAATAGGGCTCGGATTTCGCCCTATTTGCCTTTTTTTAATTTATGGCTTAAAATTTAGGCCAATATGATATGTATACGTTTCATGAAATTCTGAATAAAATAAGAGGCATTTGTTAGTGCCTATAATGCTTATTTTGGGTTTTAGTGCCTATTTCATCTATAAATGCCTTTTTTAGTGCCTATTTTAAGTTCAAATAGGCAATTTCGGATTTTTTTTTTGAAATTTCATAATAAATTCATTTTATATCACAAATCCGGAGAAAAATTACAAAAAAAAAAAAAAAAAAGGTCGAACGAAAAACGGCGCCTCGCTTTGAGCTTCGGCCCCCCCCCCCCCCTCCGCCCTCATTCAGCCAACTCTGTGCAAAAAAGGGAAATATTTTATCTTTGTTTCCAAAAATAAGACGTCAATTTTTTAAAATTTTTTATATTATAATATTTCTTAAATAATGCCTTTTTAAGTGCCTATTTTAATAATTTTTAGTGCTTAGTTGCCTGCCTATTTTAAAGATTTTGAGTGCCTATAAATTCGAGCCCTAATTCGAGACCCAATTTTACCTTTTAAAGAGTGATTTAAGAATACAAGCGGAACCTTTATAATATCAGGGAATGTTTTTAAACAAATATCTCCACAACCTAAAGGAATTTTATATGTTCAAAGGCCTGACTGACTACTGTATATGAAAGAAAGGGCACAAGACCCAATTTTACCTTTTAAAGAGTGATTTAAGAATACAAGCGGAATTTCCAAAATAACAAAACTCTATTGTATTTATCTAGAGAACACATCTATCTTCTATCCATATATGAGTAGGACCATGAGTAGGCTAGCAAGGGGGTCCAGGGGGCGCAGCCCGCTGGAAGCAGGCTTTGCGACTAGTACTATCATATAAGAGACAAAGTCTGTCTGTCTGTCTGTCTGTCGTTTGTAACGCATTGACTCCGAAACTACTGGGCAGATTTTCCTCTTTTGAGAATAACCCCCCAGGGGCGTTTAGGGCCCAAATATTATACTTTTTCGGCTTCAAATGCCATGTGGAATTACACATACGGTATTTGTAATATATAATTTAGTACCGATGGGATTGTTCTTGAGTCTAGCAGTCGTAAAGGAAAATTACTTTATCTAAATGGATGTTTATATTTAGCCTAATTGTTTTTAATTCTTTATTCATTTAGATATGCCAAATAAGAGAGCTTTTTGGATAGAGTCCATGAGGAAAAGATTAAAATAATAAAATAAGAAATAGAAAGCAAAATTCCCATTAAAAGACGATGCAATAAAAATAATAAAAAAAAAAAAAATGCTTTTTATATAAAAGCGTGGGGCGCTTCAAAGGGATCCGGAGGTTCTAAGTATATACAATTCCTTAAGCTATCAATGTGCGCCCCACGCTTTTATTTTAAGTCATAAATATTCAACAATTAAATTATTTCTCTTTTTTTAGTTCAATTTAAATAAAAGCATTTTTTTTTTTAATCTTTTTTTTATTATAGATTGAGTATTAAATAAAAAAAGAGGAAGCGCGAGGCATCAAATAAAGTAGCTACCCCATTTTGGTAAAACCCGACTCACACCCAGACCAACTCAAACGACATCTAAACCAAGTCTCTTGCATTACAAAAAAGAGCATTAAAATTTTACTGATTTTATTTTTTTATTTTTTTTTTTGCATTGATAGCAAGTTCGATTTATGCCCCGAAAGCGCTGCATCCCCTGAGCTCCTAAATGACGTCATCCGGGAACAAAAAACAAAAAACAACAACAGATCTAATTTTTTTGTGGATAAGAATCTTGCTTAAAAGTTTCACTTCTCAATAATTATAAAGATTTATTTATTTATTGCAAGGTGACTTATTTTATTTATCTCTTTGGTGTTCATGTACAGTCGGCGCCATAAGTGCCTGCTGTGCTCCGGAGAGCTGCACTGATGATTGAATAAGGAAAAAAAATTATATTATTTCGTCGGCGTTTCGGAAATGCCTCGCTCCCATCCTCAGGACGAAATAATTGTCGCAACAAACTTTTATCATGTAAACACAACGACGACTATTAACAAAACGCACATTGTGCATAATACGTACCGGTATTTAACAAAATTATTATAGAAAGACAGCCTGTTAAGGTGAGGTGCGCAACGCCGACCATAATTTTGTTAATACTCGTCGATGTGGATGCATTAAAAAAAAAAACTTTCCATCTGTTTTGGGACAATTATTTTATCCTGAAGATGGGAGCGACGTGTTCCCGAAACGTCGACGTAACAATATTCTTTTTTTTTTTTTATTTCTGCTCTTTATTCAATTTTAGTTGTTCAATAACCTTTCCAAAAGCACAATTCCGTTTGATTTTTCTCCGAGATCACATATCCCGTGTTAGTAACTTGTAACTTTTAGCCCCTCCCCTCTTGTTTTATATAAGGATTAGCTATTCTTATCCTTTGTGGCCAGTAGAGTCATTGACATAAAAAATATAAAGTATTTTTGTTTATTTCTAAATTGGGCTTTGCGGCTAGTTCTAAATAAAATAAAATGATTATTTTAATACTCGTGTTACGTACCGGCAACGACAAGAATGCAGAGTAACTTCATCTTGATAGAAAGGGAATTGAGAGCAGAGCAAAAACTAAACTGATGATGAAATGAGAGTAGAGGGGGATTTTATATCCCCGGGATCAACCTCGCAGTGGGGGGGGGGGAGGAATTCCCTCCTCTGCGAGGATTCTCTCTCAATAAGGAA
Source organism: Euborellia annulipes (assembly GCA_023213315.1). Lineage (NCBI taxonomy): Eukaryota > Metazoa > Arthropoda > Insecta > Dermaptera > Anisolabididae > Euborellia > Euborellia annulipes. Next base: position 1,371 of record JAKCPI010023684.1, on the reverse strand, counting down.
ATCGCCGCCGCCCGCCCGCCCATTCAATTATCATTCGAGGTCAGGTCATCAAATTTAAATTTATTATGCCTGGGAATTAAACAAAGGCTCGTTGCTAATCATCGATTTTATGTTGGACAAATGACTATTACTAAGCAAAGCATACAATAAACATTAGACTGTCATTTGCAAAACAAAAACTTTTTTGACCGTCATACTTCCACCCAATCTAATTGGTTCACATGAACAAAATAACGTAGCGGTATTTCTTTTTATCTATACTCAGTTACTCGTTACTTCCCCCACACTATCCCTCTTCCCTGAGTTGGTCTCAAGTCCCCATTAGGGTCAAAACGTCGCGTGTTCTAATCTAGACATATAAATTTTGTATCTGATAATTCATAACAACTCCTCATATGTTTAGAGATTGTTTATAAGAAGGGAGCAAGCAGCCTGGTGAATAAAATGAACCTCGCTTAACGAGTTTAATTCGTTCCAGAATCAAACTTGTAAAGCGAAACAATTTTTACTTTCTCTCTCTGTGTGTGTGTGTGAACAAAATATTTCAAAAAAAAAAAAAAAAAAAAAAAAAAAGAAAATTTACATTAAAGTTTTTCTGATTTAAATTCACAACGTTATCATAGAAAAGTATTATTTTTTTGTTTATCAATTGATACCTAAAAGGCAAAGAAGAGAATATCATGTTTTTGTTCTTATCAATTACCAAGAAATGAAGAGACTCTCTCTCTCTCTCAACTTCAACTACTGCGATATAGTGTACTCGGATACAAATGTGAGAACATCTCAGAAGCTGCAGCGGGCTCAGAATGCCTGCGTGAGATATATTGTCGATCTGAGGCGAGATGAACACATTTCCCCCGCGTATGAGATACTTGGTTTGAGGAAACTGGACGACATGAGGAGGCTCTCTCGACTCAAACTTTTAAGAAAGGTCCTGGATGGCAATGCCCCTTGTTATCTATGTGAAAACATAATAGGGATGGCATCCAGGATTAGACTCATTTGACTTGAGGGTGCCTCCTCAGAGGACTTTCTTGTACGCGGGGTCATTCTGTGCCTCTGCTGTGAGGGGATTGGAACGCACTGCCAAACCAGATCAAAGCTGCCACCACCTTTAAAATATTTGTTCACAGGTTATTGGGGGAGCAATAAGTCCTCATCGTGCTCTCATTCATGGGAGATTGCGCTATGAAATTACCGCACCGCCAGTTGGAGATTGGTGGATGAGTGGATATAGATTTTATTCAATAATATTATATAAGAGTATTCAATTTATAAATAGAGAGTCAATTACTATTATATATTGTACCATAAAAATATGTGAGCTATTGGGGCTTCTTAGCCCTGGCTTGAATAAAACTTCATTCTTCT